>CM059199.1:41689442-41709480 GCA_030323885.1 Branchipolynoe longqiensis | reverse complement strand
AAATGCATAAATTAATAAATGCCGGTAACTACTGTTGTCACTATCCTGCATTGCATTGCCGGACCACCTATGCATCCTCAGCCAAGCGAGGGCCCTCTTTTTGATAGCTTTGGACGAATGTGGGGGTTTAGGTAGGCTCAGTTTTTTCATATGTCAGGATTTGGACAAACATGGGGGGTTTATGTAGGCTCAGTCTTTACATAGGTCAACCTTGGACGAATGTGGGGGTCCGGCCCCTCCTGACAAGAACAACACATATTCACGGAAAAACGGCACAGAATGCCCTTAGGCCGAGTGAGCCACATCAAAAAAGTGTCATACGGTGAACTGAGTCGTACTAGAAAAAGGCAGCGAGTCACTCGTTGCCCATTCTTACGGAGACTGAGAAAGGGGTATGACTACGGGTTGGGTGGACACCGGCTCGCTTCGTTCGCCCGCACCCCACCCCCCCCCCCCCCCGTGTATGTGTGCCTACTTCTCTCCTCCCTCTCCGCCTACTCGCCTGCTTTCCCCCCCCCCCCCCCCCCCCCCCCCCCTACCCCCATGGTGTGTGTAAAGGCCCAGTCACACCTTACCGGTGTGGCGGTTTCAGCGTGTTCCCGTGCTCAGCCGTGTCCCGTTGCTTCTGCGCATGCACGGATTTCGCATCAACTCGGATCACTCGAGACACTTATTGGTGCATGCGCACATCCTACAAACTCGGGTCGAATAATCGAATACGCTTCTCCGCGCTCGGGTGGGCAATTTTCTTCTTTTGTTTAATAACCGATAAGAAATACAGCAAAATAGGATTTAAAGTATTTTATCATGGCCTAGTTTACCTATATTTCCATTTAATTAATCTAAGTTATTCTTTTTTTGCACATGGCACGTGTATTTGTCGACTCCACTCGCCGTGTTCTATTTGAAATTCTGACGACTGGGATGACCAGAGTCGCCCGGGTAGTGTTAATCGATTACGGCCATGGTTATTAGATTCTGACGTATGCGCAGAAGCGAGGTACACGTCTGAGCACGGGAACACGCTGAAACCGCCACACCGGATTGGGGAAACGGAAAGAAACTGGACACAGTCCGGTGAAATACGTCAATGCCCAGTTTATATACGATTAGCATCTGGCGTTTCCGTTCCCTGTCCGGTGGTGTCCGGCATGTACGGTGGCACGTTTTGAACATGCACAAAACTTGGAATGGATGTCGCCAGACTGACGTGTCCAGTTGTTTTCCGGTTTAAGTTTGTTTAGTCCGTTTTGTCTGGTTCATGTCTGGTACCCACCCACCTATAATGTCTCCAGTTAGCTTCCTGAATAGTCCGCTGACAGGAATTCGGTCCGCCAGCTTTTTATATGTATTCGGCACGTCTGTCACGTGACGTAAACAGTCCAGTACATGTCCGGTTCATGTTCGGTCCATACGGTTGACATTCGGCTTTCGCCCATCTGTTCACCGTTCCATGTCCATTAGCTTTTGTTTCGTCAGGCGGCCTTTGACCGGCCGATAGCGCACGATTTCGACACATTTCGATACATTTTGAAACCGAACACCACCGGACTAGAAAATTATTTGTCCGGTTATGTCCGTTGCTCAATCCGGTAAGGTGTGATAGGCACTTAGATCAGTCCCCCCTCCCCCCTCCCTCCCCCCCCCCCCCGTGTGTGCCGGCAGCCCGTGTGCCAGCAGTCCAACCGAGCCGAGGCTCGCTAATGGAGCGTGAAATAGGCGGCCGTGTCTTCTCGTTTACTAACAACTAGTCGACTGTTATTCATGAATATAAAACACACAATTAATCAACATTCTCCCATTTAATCATTTTCGATCTGGTACCCACCTACCATGCATCCGACATTATTTCTAGTAACCTTACACCCCTCAGTTATCTCGGTAAGATACACACTGGGCTTTTTTTTCTGATCACAAATGTTGGGAAGTCAGGTTTGGTCCCTGTTGTTTGGTAATTATTAGTAATATTACATATATGCCTTCTTCTCCGTCAGTAAGCCCGCCTCACACTGAGCGACAATTTGACGTATGTCTGGTAAGTATGGCAGTGGATCTCATTGTTCGGTGAATTAAAGTTGCATAGTCCGATGGTTTTGAATTTCTGACATTTTTCTGAGATAAGGATATTAAATTGATCATTATAATCTACCTTACTTTAGTTTGAAATAACTTTTAATTGAAATGGCTACCTTTTGAGATATTTGAAATTCAAACATGTGAAAACAATTTTGGCAAGCACGCCAAAAGTCTTGATACCATAGGCTTCTGCAGTAACACGTTCTATTAAATCGACTCAGTCGTGCCTTCTATGTGGCAACAAATACTTAATAAGCACATCAGTATCTAAGTTAGATATGTAGAATCAAATCTAGATACTTGTTTTGACTTTTAAAAGTTGATGCTTCGTCGGACTATGTAGCTTTAGAATAGTTGATGGTTCTAAGCCACTGAGTCAGTGTTTAATATGGAGCAGATGTAAGTATGTCAATGTGAATATAGTGTAATATATGCAGTATATAATGGTATATATGTTTTGAATATGTGCTCTATAATCTATTATGGGAATATAAGCACGTACACTATCATCTTCAGTTATATTTGTATCGTTACATTGTATTTGCGAACCACAGCTAATGTATGCCAGTAATTAGTTCCAGGTTTGGCCACACCGGCGCCACCTGTCAGGGGCTCTGACCACATACCTATGTATAATGCAGCTTGGTCTGGTCGGTATCGCCTCCAGACCCACTCTGACAGTCAATTTGTATACATATGTGTATACTATATGAGCAGGGTCCATATCTATGTGAAGATATGGAATTCAAGGCTATTTCAAGGCTTTTCAAGGTTGTCTTTGATAGGTTTGTTTGTTTGTTGTTGTTTTGCATCAGAGCAATATCTAAGGTCATATCAGGATGGGTACTGACTTGTGACAGTGTGCAATCATGGCAGCCTTATAGTGCTGTCCCACTGGGAAACAAGGCCATTGGCACCATGACCTGGTATCCCACTCAGTCACATTATCCTGACATTGAGCACACCAGTCCTTGCCCTGTCCCAATAATGCCAAGCGCCTGACTAGCAAGCGACGAGTATCAATTGTTAAGTCATTGGTTTGACTCGACCAGGGTTCGACCCCATGACCCCACAATCTCCCAGCACGGGAGACGGACGCTCTAACTCATTCGGCCATCTCGTCTTCGATAGGAATTCAGGCGAGTATTGGTGTTTTATTGTGTGTAGGTATGTTGGATTATCTTATGCCAAGCGGGGACTTTGGACTAATTTAGATGAGTTGGGCCAGTTTACTGGAATGCAAGGCTTTTCAAGACTAACTACCCAAAATAGGTTGAGTCAAGGCTTTTCAATGCCTGGAAATGGGGCAAATGAAGTTCAAGACTTCTCGAGACTTCCCATGCTCCGTCCGGACCCTGTCTGAGTTGGTTATATAGTCCATGTCATATATTTTGTCCACTACATATATTAGTACATATAATACCTAACCCATCTGGCATTGATATAATAATGTTACTGGTTAGCATACTATCAGGATAATGTGACTGAGTGGGATATCGGGTCATGGTGCAGGTGGCCTGATTTCCCAGTTGGGCAGCATTATAAACTCGCCATGAGTGCACACCGTGAAAAGTCTGTACCCGTCCGGACCTGACCGTAGATGTTGCCAGGAGATGAACCTGAAACAACCAGCCAAGCTCCCTGAATGATGTATTGAATATCAGTGCTGAGCGCCTTTTATCTGAGAGCGTGGGTTAAAAGATCTATGGACCTACTGCTGCTGACACTGGAACTTGCCCTCTGATAACAAGATGTTATAGAGCAAATTAATCACTGAATTCCTCGATTCTATATGAATCTTTTGAGTTCATATGAGGGTTGCTCGATATGCTTAGTAAAATAGGCTTCTTTTAAACGTATATGAAAAGAAGTGAAATATAGTTTATTTACTGAACAACTTGTCAAAAACTGAGGTTGCAGCCGGGCAATATTGTAGCTTTTAAATAATTCGGTTTGCCCTGTGAAGTGGAAAGTGTCTATGTATCAGCAATGATAGGAAGCTAGGATTAAACCTATGTTTACAATCACTTAAATTGTACAAAATAAATAGACATAATCTCAGAAAACAAGGATTAACTCTGTTCACCACAAACAAAGCAAACCCTACAGAATCATTAATCTGTTCAGCGGGGGCAGAAGTCCTATATAAATGGATGCCTGCTCATGGGTCTCGTTTTTTCTCTTCCAAGGTCACGTGGTGTCTGTCCTTGGCGAGTGCATCGCCGCCAGGTGTCGAATTCAGAGCCTCCAGTGATGCGAAATGCAGTCGTATTGATATTTCTGTAAGCAACTTCAAGGGTGTCCGAGAGACCCCACCCCCCTAACAGGCCCGTACCCAAGATTAGTTTGATTCTTGTTTGTTATTGTCTTATGTCCTAGCAACATCTAAGGTAATATCATGGTTGGTAGTGACTTGTGACAACGCACACTCATGGCAAATGTATAGTGCTGCCCCCACCCGGAGAACAGGCCACTGCCACCATGACCCGATATCCCATACTGTGCTAACCAGTCCTTGCCCTACCCATTTAATGCTGAGCACCAGGCTAGGTAGCGACAAGTATCAATTTGATAAGTCATTGGTTTGACTCGGCTGTGATTCAAGCTCTGAACCTTCCACACAGGAAGCCTGCGTGCGCTCTACCGATTCAGGTCCAGGATTTGTTTGGGGAGGACGGGTTCCCGGAAGTGCAGGAAGGGGAGGGCGGGGGGGGGGGGGGTCCTACAATGGCGTGTGTGTGTTGTTGCTTACAGTTGCATAGTCTGATGAAATATCAAATTTTCAAAACCAAACCAATTATCTAGATTTGATTTTACATATCTAACTTAGATACTGATGCACTGATATTAAGCATTTGTTTCTGCATAGAAGAAAAATACGTAGTCAATTTAACCAAACCTGTTACTGCAGACGTCTATGGTGTCAGCGTTTTGGCAAGCTTGCCAAAACTAATTTTCCATGTTTGCACTCAAAATATCTCAAAAGTTTACCATTTAAAATATAAGTAACTTTGAACTAATGTAAAGTAGATACTAGTGATCGATCTGATATATTTATCTCAGAATAAATACAGAAATTCAAAACCATCGGACTATGCAACTTTAACATCCTAGCAACATATAAGGTCATATCAGGACGGGGCCTATTATGGAAGAAGGTGGGGAGCCAAATGGAGAGAGGGAGTTCCAACTAGAGGGAGGGGTTATGTATGCATAGAGAGGGGTACCACAAGAATGTAAGAAGCATTTCCCAACCGGAAATAATCATAGAACTTTCTCGATTTCTCACTGGTTTCCTTTATTTAAACTTTGGGTTGGGGGAAAGGGGTTCCGGAACCAGTTCGATGGTGGGGGGGGGGGGGCCCGGAACGCCCATAATCTCCTGCTGGACATGGGCCTCATCTATCTGAGTCTCCCTCCCCCACTCCCACACCAACACCCACACACGCGAACACTACCCCACTCATCCCCTCCCCCCCCCCGCCGTCCACATCACCCCACGCCTCATCCCGCCACACCCTACCCCTACCAATCTAAGCCACAGCCCCCTCCTCACTGCTGCGCTGCCCCATTCATTGGTAGAAAACAGTCGCGTATAGTATACTTCATCAGCAAGGTACCGGCCGCGGTCGCCGTATCGGTAGAGCGCAAGCCTCCGGTGCGGGAGACCGGGAGTTCAATTCCCAGTCGAGTCAAACCAGTGACTTATAAAATAAATTATACTTGTCGCTTCCTAGCCAGCCACTTGGCATTAATAGGATAGGGCAAGGACTGGTTAGCTCCATGTCAGGATAATGTGACTGAGTGGGATAATCTGGTTATGGTACTGGCAGCCTAATTTCCCAGTGAGGCAGTACTATAAAGTCGCCATGAGTGTGCACTGTCACAAGTCGATAACCATCCTGATGTGACCTTAGATGTTGCCAGGAGATAACATTCCAACAACAATCCAACCAGTCACCAGTCACCTGCTTCAGGGCCAGGGCTCATACCAGCCAGCTGCTTTGTCGTGCACAGGAATGCCACAGACAATTGATGACGTCATATACATGGTGGGCGGCACTTGTGTAGATTGTCCTGAGCGTCGTGGATGTCAAAGGAAAACATGGGTTCTGACAGCTAAGCCTGGAAAGTGGCTAGTGTATATTCCCCAAGCCTCCCTTTGGGAAAGGTTCTGTTAGGAAGAGGGCCCAGGATGTAGTACCGGAATATGCCTGAAGGGGGCGTCATAAAGGAAGTGCCTGTGTGGGAGTGAGGAGGGTGAGTGGTACCAATAAATCATCGTGTTTGCATTGGGGCAATACAAGTATATAGAATAGCATTGCTTTCAATATTTCTGGAGTCCATATTATAAGGTTGTTAGTGTTTTATGTCCTAGCTACATGTGAGGTCATATAAGCCCAGATGCTGCATGGTTTATGTGTGTGTGAGTGGAGAAGGTTGGTTGGTTGTTGAAGTTTTACACCCTGGCAACATATATGGTCATATCCGGACGGGTACCGACTTGTGACAGTGCACAGTCATGTCAACTTCATGACAAAAATCAATGTGCTCTAGAGGCGTCGTTAAATAAAACAAACTGTTGTGGGTGTGTATATATGCATATATACGCAGTTAGTACCTGACATAACTGGACTCATGGACATCACTCTCACAGCAGAGAGCTAAATCAAGAGCGACATGAAAGCAGTCTTTGTCGCATCGCGACCGACAGCATACTGATGATGATGATGGCCCGACATAAGGCTTGAAGCAGAAGGAATATGGATGACAATTCATTCTGGGCATAACCCAGGTATGTATGCCTATGCCTTGAACAAGTCCAAGCGACTTAACCCTATATTACTATTATCAACTGAAAACTCATTTTGTATCGAACTCCAACTTTCAAACTTTGGCAAATTTTATGGGTCGAAATTGATAATTAAAAATAAACCACTTAACAAAATAACCAAAATTCCAACCTCAAAGAAGTGATATTGAATTGGCCTATTATCGGATTCAGATTTATCGGACTGGTCACAAGGCAAGAGATGTGGCAATGCATAAAGGATTTATTGTCAACCCTGTCTAGGCATTTAAAGCTGCATATATGCTGAGAAAAGCATCAAGTTTTCAAAATCAAAATAATTAATCTAGATTTTACCCTAACTTAGATATTGATGCCCTTATTATATATTAAGCATATTGTAAAATTGTCCGATTTAATACATGTGAACCGAGGTGAAGTTACTATAATAAATTACAAACTGTCTATATAATGATAAATGTGAAAATATAAAAACCCAAAGACATATAGAGGATGTGTGAAATTGGTAAACTATTATTCATTAGGTATAGAACTTGTATATTGAATAGTCTTTGAGAGGGAGTGTCACTTCCAAGCCTGGCTAGGAACAGTCTTTGGAAGAGTCACCTCACATGCCCCCTCCCCCCTCACATGGTATTGTTATGGTCAGTGACCAGTGCATTGTATTCTAATTGGAGGATCAAGTCATGTGACCACTGCATTGTACTGTGATTGATGAATCAACTCATGTGACCACGGCCATCTTGGATTCTGTTAGACCTATATAAGCAATAAATTGAAGAGTGTCACTCTCTTACTTTTCACTCTTACCCTGTTTTCCTTCATTACCTGTAGTGCTTTCACTTGACCTATTTACACCACCCACACCACCAGCCGGCACGTTTACAATATGTTGCCACATAGAGGGGAATACTGACACAATTTAACATAACCTGTTAGTGCTGAAGCCAATGGTGTCAGAGTTTTGGCAAGCTTGCCAAATTTTATTCTGCATGTTTGTACTTCAAATATCTCAAAATGCAGCATCAAATTAGATTTTGCATGTTTGTACCTCAAATATCTCAAAAGTTATCCACATAAAATAAATGTTGCTTCAAACTAAAAAGAGGTAGATTATAACTATCATTCGAATATATTTATCTCAGAAAATGACAGAATTTCAAAACCATTGGAGATAATCAAATAACGTATCAGCAGCTACTGTTTGATAAGACAACACCAACACTACAGCTGGCCAGCATTGAAAACAAGCCTGGGTATCCGGGATTACATGCTATGGACAGTATAAATACAGCCTCAATAAAAAAATATCAATACAAAAAATTGGGTTATGCAACTTTAATATAACCATTAACACATATCTGCATAACTGATACCATTGACCTCCGTCCTCCTACTATAACCACTATCCACAACCTGATATGACCTCATATGTTGCTAGGATGCAAAGACCAACATGCAAGACAAAGTAACCAATGACCGGTTCAAGCTCGGCGAATCGATAGTAGCACGCCCCCCTCCCATCGAAGCGGTGCATGCCGGTTCAATTATAGATGATCCCGGGCCGAGTGCCAAGTTAACACCGATGGTGTAAGGCTGGTGGTGCATAGCGTGTCGATGTCTATTATGTGTGAATTATAGGACCAATCAAACTGTCTGTTCACACCTGTCAACCTGGAAACCATCTATGCGCTAGCCTGCCAGCTGCTCTTTGCAAATGTACCCCCCTCCCCTCTCCCCATCCCACCTCAACCCACCTCAACCAAACTCAACCGACCTCAACCAAACTCAACCACACTCAACCCACCTCAACCAAACTCAACCAAAGTCAACCAAACTCAACCAACCTCAACCAAACTCAACCAATCTCAACCCAATTCAACCCCCATGAACCGAACTCAACCAACCTCAACCAAACTCAACCCACCTCAACCAAGTTCAACCCAACTCACTCACACATAACCCACCTCAACCCACCTCAACCAAACTCAACCCACCTCACCCAAACTTCAACCGACCTCAACGCCATCCACATCAACCAACCTGAACCAACTTCAACTGACCTCAATGCCATCCCATGCCAACCCACCTCAACCAACTTCTACCAACCTCAACCCCATTCCACACCAACCCACCTCAACCAACTTCAACCGACATCAACCTCATCCGACACCAATCCACCTCAACCATCTTCAACCGACATCAATCCCATCCGACACCAACCCACATCAACCAACTTCAACCGACCTCAACCCCATCCCATACCAACCCACCTCAACTAACTTCAACTGACCTTAACCCCATCCCACATCAACCCACCTCAACCAACTTAAACCAAAATCAACCCACCTCAACCAACCTCCACCCACCTCAACAAACTTCAACCCACCTCAACCCACCTCAACCCACCTCACCTCACCCCATCCCACCCCAACCCACCTCAACTCGCCGGTATAAATTTGATAAGCCATTGGTTTGACTCGACCGGGAATCAAACTCCTGACCATCCGCACGGGAAGTCTGCGCTCTACCCATTCGGGCAACGCATCTGGTCCTGCTGACACAAGGTGTCATGTGCTGTGTATGAGCTAATAATGCAACTAGAAGGATGCACACAAAAACAACAATGGCAAATAGCGATTTTGGAATTATTTAAAGTAGTGGGGACAGTTTAATGGAATTAAAGGCTTTTCAAGACTGATTACCAATGCCTTGAAATGGGGCAAATGAAGTTCAAGACTTTTCAAGACGTTCCAGGAGCATGCGTCCTATGTTTAACTGATGCAGTTATTTCAGGAGGCATGGTCTGCCTTAAGGCCCTATCACACTGCATAAGTGTATGCCGATGTATATAACACACACTGGCATACGGCAGGAATTTTGAACATGCTCAAAAATACTAATTATGCCAAACGTACCCATAACTTGTCTCAGGATACACCAGTGGCTTGTTAATGAATACTACTTATTGCACATGTATCCATAACTTAGCATACACCAACGTGTTGGAGAATAATCACATATGTTGGCATATGCTGATGCAATACGGCACAGTCTGACATGGTCTTTACTCAAGCACACCTTCTGCACTGCCTGCATGCCATCCTATTATATTATTATTAGTTGGTTATTGGAGTTTTGTGTCCTGACAAAGTCTAAGGTCATATCAGGACGGGTACCAACTTGTGAAGGTATGCACTCATGGCAACTTTATTGTGATACCCCACTGAGAGACCAGGCCACCAGCACCATGGCCTGCTATCCCGCTCAATCACATTATCCTGACACTGAGCCGACCAGTCCCTGCCTATCCTAATAATGCCGAGCGCCTGGTTAGGAAGCGACAAGTATCAATTTGTATGTAATCGGTTTGACTTGAACCCGTAGGTTCGAATCCAACGATTTACCAAAACGGGAGATGGACGCTCTACTCATTCGGCGTTATTATATGGAGGAAGACTTGGAAGCGGGAGCGGGGATGGAGGTGGCGATAGGAGTAGGAGCGGAAGGAGTGGGCAGGGGAAGAAGTAAGGTGCAGGAGAGGGGGTGGGTTGGCGGGAGGGCGGGAGGACAGGAGGGCGGGAGCCGAGATGGATGGGGGCAACATCCACATTATACGACTAGACCGGTTTTGTTGTTTGTTTGTTATGTCCTAGCAACATCTAAGGTCATATCAGGACGGGTACTGACTTGTGACAGCGCGCACTCATGGTGACTTTATAGTCCTGCCCCACTGGAAGACCAGGCCACCAGCACAATCACCTGATATCCCACTCAGTCACTTCATACTGACACTGAGCCAACCAGTCCTTGTCCTATTCTATTAATGCCGAGCGCCAGGCTAGTAAGTGACAAGTATAAATGTTTAAGTCATTGGTTTGACTCGACCAGGGTTCGAACCCATGACCCCACGGTCTACTAACACGGGAGACGGACGCTCTAACTCATTCGGCCATCCTGTCTGACTAGACTGGTAATGGGTACAAATCATTGCCCGGTTCACAGGGCCATGATGGCAAAGGTCGCAGAGTGCTGTGTCTAGAATGTGCACACTGTAGCGCAGCGCTCCTCAGCGGGACGCGGCTGAACCACACAAAGACTAGATGGCTGCACAACCGGGTCGGGACGGGACCGGTGGAGCTAATGGCCGGTACACACCTACCGTTTACGATCGTTTTTCCGCACCCACCTAGCGTATACGATCTAAAACTGCCCAAAAGTCGTGAGGTGTGCACTCCCCTAGCACACCTACCAATTGCGATTCGCAATTTTTAGGGCTAAAACGGTAGGTGTGCGCTAGCCTTACGATTGCGATTCGCGATTCGAAAAATGAATCGGCCCGTTTTCAGTTTTAAGCGGATCGGGAGTTTTAGTGCGCGAATCGTAAACGGTAGGTGTGTACCGGCCATAAGTCTGAGGCAACAAGCAAGTAGTATACGAATTACAAGGTTGGAGGGTTTGTAGCAGGCATTGACTGTGGAGTCTGTTTGTCAAGCCCAAGTCACACCTACCCGGATGAGCCCCGGATTTTTAGCCGAACCACCCCCGGACCACTCTCCCGGACCACCCCTGACAGCCCCAGATAAAATCGCTATTTTAGTAGTTTTCGGGCTCTCTGTCACACCTACCCGGACGAGCCACGGTCTAGCCACGGACCAGAGACCGGATCGCCTTGGACTGAGCCGGACCACCCCCAGACTACCCGGTGCATCCAGGGAGTAGTCATGGATCAGTCCTGGACTTGCTCCTGCTATATATATATATACAAAAACGGGGCTCATCCTGGGCTGATCCGTGGTAAAGCGGGCTATCCCTGGCGATCACTGGTTAATCAGTGGTCATGCGGCTTTTCCGGGTCTTATCCAGGCAGTCCTGGAGTGGTCCGTGGTTATGTCGGGGCTAGTCGGGGCTCGTCCGGGTTAAACCCGGGCTAAAACGTGGCTCATCCGGTTTAAAAATCACCTGGACTGCCCTGGACTGCCCAATACTGCCCTGGGCGGCACACGGACTACCCCCAGAGCACACCCGGACTCCCCTGATTACACCCGGATGATGCTGGATGATGCTGGATCAAGCCCGGATTGCTATATATTCCCCGGATCGACCCGGATGTTTTAAAACATCCGGGGCCGACACCGGATGAGGCAGGACCGTCCAATGATCACCAAGGATCACCGAAGATCACCAAGGATCATCCACGGATCAGCCACGGATTAAGCCGGATCACCTCGGACCACGGCGGATCACGGTCCGAGGCTCATCCGGCCCCTGATCCGGGTTGGTGTGACCTAGGCTTTAGGTAGGACTGTTTCCATGGGTTGTTTGTGTGGTGCTCTTGGTTAATTTTAGTGATGTTATGTTCTTATTTTATACATTGAAAGGTTTGTTTGTTTGTTTGTTGTTGTTTTACGTCCTAGCAACATCTAAGGTCATATCAGAGTCAGGTATGAATTCGATGGTTGTTTTTTGGAGTTTTACGTCCTGGCAACATCTAATGTCATACCAGGATGGGTACCATCTTGTGACAGTCACACACAGGGCAGCTGTATAGTGCTGTCCCACTGGGAGACCAGGCCGCCAGCACCATGACCTGATATCCCACTCCGTCATATTATCCTGACACTGAGCCAACCAGTCCTTGCCCTATCCTAATGATGCTGAGCGCTTGACAAGGATCAAGTTGTTAAATCATAGGTTTGACCCGACTAGAGTTCCCACGATCTACCAAAACGGGCGACGGACGCTAAAGTCATTCGGCCATCCCGTCTGTTAGATGGTTACTTTAGTGGCGGTGTGTTATTATTATGTAAGTGGAAAGCAATCGAGTATCCACTATTAGTTCTGCTAATGGGATTGGATCGTGTGCTTACACGGACGGCGTGAGTCTGCATTGTATAACACCTCCACAAACTGGACCAGAGAGGATGGCCACACATACCCTAAGAAAGTGACACAAACATTAAAATAAAGAGACAATCTTATTTTGCCTGTAACATTATGCTGCTTGTATTCTGGAATTGGTAACTTCTCATTAACTATGCCCAGGATTTTAATTCTAAGAAAAATACTTTTTTAAATAGACCATGGTGGTTCACCAGTAAAAATGACTAATTCCAGAATACAACCAGCACAATGTTATAGGCAACATAAGATTATCTCTTTATTTTAATGTAGTTTTAATTGCATATTATGAAAATACTATAGACAGGAGCATTTTCTTCCATGAAACTTTGAAGAGCTACATATGCCCATTTTAATGATATATTTTGTTAGGTTCCATCCTCACTATTAAAGTAGTTGCAGACTGTGACATCTCACCCCTATTTGTTTCTATATGTAAACTTCTTCGTTTTTCGATACTCCTTGAGAAAGCAAGACGTTTTGAATTCCAAGTCGTGCCCCCTACCTGTTCATCATCATCAGCATCATCATGCTGTCAGTCGCAATGCGACAAAGACTGCTTTCATTACTTAACCACGGCTCGATTTTGTGCGGTTGTGCATTTTATAAAGGCTGCTTGCAAAGTGTTGAAGTGCTGCTGGCTTTTGCAAGAAACTAGCAGCACTCTCTCGGGAAACAAATTGAGGTCTCCCACCGGCAAGAACACATCAAGACAGGCGCAAACTATTTGTCCCTGCAGTGGCTGGTCGGGATATGTTTGGAGTTCCATTCATCACTGCCCTTAATGCTGCCATGGTAACATGGATTTCTGTTAGGGTTTGCTCCCTTATCCTTTGGTTCTATCAAGAAGCGGTACCACTAGGCAGTGGTTTACAACTTTCCAAGGCAGGGGCGTCAAACTCCCTGAGGTATTTTAGCAAATAGGTATCAGAGGTACTGCAATACCCGCATACTGACTGTGTACTTACCAGGGACATATATCGGCATGGCCTTCATATTGTACTGCTAACCACTCACATAGGTGGTGGGGTGGCAGTTATAAGTTACCCGCTGTTGGGGTGGTGGCTATATGTTACCTGCTGTCTGGGTGGCCAGAGCTGGCGAGCGGGACGTAACGTGAGTGTTTACCTGTGATGGTGTAGGTCATTCGATTGATCCTGCTCAGTGGACCCATTTGCAGTTTGGCCTATTTTCTGTTCCAACCAGTGCTCCACAACTGGTTCTTCAAAGGCTGTCCTGTCTTTGGGAAAGTGCATATAAAAGATCCCTAGGTGCTCAACAGAAAGAGTAGCCTATGTGGCTGCAGCAGGTTTCCTCCAAAGAAATATGCCAGAATGACCCCATAGCCGATGATAAAATTCAATGCGCTCTAGAAGTGTTGTTAAATAAAACAAGGTTTACATTTTTTCGGTGGTCAGAGCTAGATTAGATAAGAAACACAATCGTTGGTTTGTTGTTTGTTTCATTATTTGGGCTTCATATCAACGCAAAATATCAGGTCACATCAGTTCTCATCAGATCACATCAGGATGGGTATTACTTGTTGATTGTGTCCATTCGTGGCAATTTGTACTGCTGTCCCACTGTAAGTGCAAGACTAAGAAGACCAAGCTGTGGGCACCATGACTTGATATCCCACTCAGTCACATAAGGCTGGTTGGTTGTTGGAGTTCTACATCATGGCAACATCTAAGGTCATATCAGGACGGGCACTGACCAGTGACAGTGAATAGTCATGAGGACTTTTATAGTGCTGCCCCATTGAGAGACCAGGCCACCAGCATCATGACTCGATAGCCCACGTAGTCATATTATCCTGACAATGTGCTAACCAGTCCTAGCCCATTCCAGGTAGGTTACATGAGTAAATTAAGATGGCGGTTTAGTGAGTTGGTGGCGTAGCTATCATGAGCACCTGCGCTATTATGGGGTAAGGTGTAAACAGGTATCACAGGTGAGGTGAGTGGTGATGTAGGTAGCCCAGTCTCTCAAGGGGGCATCACTATACAATTCCCCGTGAGTGCACACTGCCACGAGTCTATAATCCGGCCCGGTATAAAAGTACAGGTTGCTAGGTCAGATAATCTCTAGAAATACACCAACAAAATATAAACGAAGGTAGATTTGGTGGTGGAACTCTTCTATTATCATGTGGCCAGGGAGGCTCTGAAGTATAACCCTGTATAAAGATGGATACGTCGCCTTATATTACTAGGTTTTTAGTCATATAAGTACAGGTGCACAAACCCTTATTCGAATTTATGGCTCTGTTTTATAGGTAAAGTCTATGAATTTCATATCGGGTAATGCTTTATATAGGGGAGATGCCTACGTTCCGCGGAGAAACAGATTTGATTATCAGAACAATGGCAGCTTCAGCTCAAAGCTGGTAATCATGATTTCATTTCAGCCCGGCTGGTGTTTTTTGTTTTCTACAGCTGAACAGGTGGCGCCGGTGTAGCCATACCTGGAACTAATCACTGGCATACACTAGCTGTGGTTCGCAAATAACAATATAAATATAACTGAAATTGATAGTGTCCTTGTTTTAATATTTCCATAATAGATTATAGAGCACATATATGTATATATGTACATATGTATATATGCATATGTATATGTGCTCTATAATCTATTATGGGAATATAAACAAGGCTTTATATCACTAAGGTATACTATACTTTCTATAACCTATCTACTGGCCATGTGTAGTTACATACAGTATTGACCACACTGGCGCCACCTGTGAGAGGGTCTCTGCCAGGGCCCGTATGTATGAGCCAATTTTTAACCATACCAGGGTTAAAGGAGGGTCCCGGGTTATCTAAACCCAGTGTTCCAAATGTGTCACGGGGGATGTATGAGACCAAAGCGCGCGCGGGTTAGCTAACGTTTCAGTTATTTATAGATTTGGGAAATCCCTCTGCATTTCTAGCCATATATTAGGCTCAAATATTTTAAATGCTATCATATTTAACATAATTACATACCCAATAAGTGAAATTTGATCAATTTACCCATAAATTCAAAGCGTTATTAAGGCTACCGCCGCATTGGCAGCGATATTAATATTTATATTTATATTTTCGAATCGACGAACGTAAAGTAAACAAATCACCGCCGCCGCCGCATCGACATCGCTTTCCATACTGGTGGCGGCGGCGGTTTGTTTAGTGTAAGTTTGTCGATTCGAAAATATAACTATTAATATCGCCGCCAATGCGGTGGTAGCCTTAATAATGGTTCGAATTTAGGGTTAAATTGATCAAATTTCACTTATTGCGTATCTAATTCTGTTAAATATGGTCGCATTGAATAGATTTGGACCGAGTCGGTGCCTAACACCACCTTTAACCCTCCTTTCGCATGGGGTTAGTGCAGGCGACTTTACGCTCCCTGAGTTAATTTAACCCCGACACATACATACACAGTTTTTGCCACTAACCCGGGAAATCCGCACGATGCAGGGTTACGACCACTAACCCGGACACATACATATAGACCCAGACCACTTGTATACCACCTGTGTCTGGTCGTTTGCGCATACAGTACCCAGCTTGGACGATCAAATTCTAACTTGTCAGTCACACTGTTATTCTGTTTACCTGGGGCCAACTGTCTATATATGGATATATACCGACGGGGTTGCCAAATGAGTTCATCGTCCGTCTCCTGTTTTGCGAGATCGGGGTATTCGAACCCATGGATCTGTGGGTTCGAACCCTGGTCAAGTCAAACCAATTAACCCTGGTCAATTCAAACCAACATTATTAGGATAGGTCAAGGACTGGTTGGCTCAGTGGCAGGATAATGTGACTGAGTGGGATATCAGGTCATGGTGCTGGTGGCCTGGTCTCCCAGTTGGGCAGCACTATAAAGTCACCATGAGTGTGCACTGTCATAAGTTGGTACCCATCCTGATATGACTTTAGATGTTGCTAGGATGTAAAACAACAACAAACAAACAACCTATATGTATATATGTATACATAACCAAGTATCTACGCAAGTATATATGGATACTGATAATACCATTATCTGGACTCCCCCCTCCCCCAACCTATCCGGGTGGGGGAGGGGGGGGGGGTCTGGCATACACCCCTTCACCCCGCTGCGCACGACATGACACTGCACTCGTTCGGAAGTTTGTATATCTAAGTATGTATGCTTATATATAAGTACAGTAAAACCTCTCTAAATCGACCCACCTTGGGACCGACTTTAAGTGGTCGGTTTAAGGAGTTAGAATATGGTTAGTATGGTATTGTTGGGACCCAAATAAAGCGATCGATATAGAGGAATGGTGGATCTGTGGAGGTGGTCGGTTAGGGAGGTCTTACTGTATATATAAGGAAATATGAGCATGTATAGAAGTATATATATAAAGAAGTCTATATAAAGCAGGTAGGTAATGGTTCGAATTTAGGGTTAAATTGATAAAATTTCACTTATTGCGTATATAATTCTGTTAAATATGATCCCATTCAATAGATTTCGCCATAATCGGCACCTACCCCCACCTTTAACCCTCCTTTCGCATGGGGTTAGTGCAGCCGACTTTATGCTCGCCGAGTTAGTTTAACCTGGACACATACATACGCAGTTTTCGCCTATAACCCGGGAAATCCGCACAACGCAGGGTTACGACTGCTAACCCGGACACATACATATAGGCCCTGGCATGCTAGGCTGGGTGAGGCTGGGTGAGGCTGGGTGAGGCGGGGTGAGGCTGGGTGAGGCGGGGTGAGGCGAGGTGAGGCGGGGTGAGGCGGGGTAAGGCGGGGTGAGGCGTGATGAGGCCCTTATCGCTCATGGATATGGTCCGCCTCTGTTGTGGCAACACCATTAGTAAGCCCCAGAGGTACAACAGCCTGCCCACTAAACCACACACCACACCCACACGCACACCTGCAGCCCCCGCCCACACAATGCCCTCCCCCTTCTCCCACGTGACCCTACCCTGCCCCATTCTTCACAAACTCCCATACATCAAAACACCCATACACGCACACGCTCGCACACGTACACACCCACAAGCCACTCCCAGGAGGCTCGACCAGTCTGTTCGGTTCACGAACATGCTATATAGATCATAAACTCCCCACTATACTGAAATAATGTGCATTCTATATAATTATATATATATATATATATATGTTTAACCGTATCGTTCTAATTCCCAATGTTTTCCATGTTATTCTGTGGTGATTTCCTGGGCCTGCCGTGGGCCACCGCCGCCTCTCCATCCCTCTGCCGGTTGACCGCCTCCGTTAGATGAAACCCGGGCTAAGGGAGGACAGCCAGAGTGCCAAATATGTACAGGTTCTGCCCCTCCCACATTTAATATGTATGTGTTACTCTCCTAGTGTACTGGCTCCTCCCCTGCCACATTTACCCGTATATTACTTAATGTTATTCCAAAGCAAAGCAGCCGGTGTACTCCGCCGCAGCTGTCACTTATCCACCGCTGCTGTCACTTATAAACATGTGTCACTTATAAACACGTGGCTACTTGTATTACATATTGCTACTTGTTATTCATGTTTAAGTTAATAATATGGTTATTGGTTCCCTGTAGGGGGGTGATAGGCTACATACAGCCCGCTGGAGAGAAGGCCCTTAATAACAGAGATAATAATGTATCATTGGTAGAGAGTTGACCATAGCGGTTAATATAATAAGGGAATGATGGATAGTAAGGAATGCAAAGAACGTTTCAATCACCTTTAAGAGCTCACAAATTTAGTTCTGTTCCTACCAATACAATCTCTAAGTTCACCAACATCACCGATATGAATAAATACTTCCCCTCCCATCTTTGAGAGTTAATAACGTTTTGAATTTCCGCAATTAAAGCTGAAAGCTGAGATTCCTGCGGAATGCGGTATGCCAATGCGAATGCGGCAAAAAATCGAAACGCCTTGAAGTCAATGGGCTGCAACCCTTACACGTGGTATGCGAATGCGAATGCGAATGCAAATGTGAATGTGAATGTGAATGCGAATGCGAATGCGACAACTCGATCAGTCCCTGTAGCGATTGGTGCAGCATGCGGCATGCGGCATGCAGTGTGCAAATAGAAACGTCAGTCGAACTTGTCCATTAGGTTTAGACGAGGAGAGGTGACTGAGCATTACGGAATGGCCACACACAAGGGTGCAGAGGGGAAACATATGGTAGTGGTGGTGGTTGGGTTCCAGGTTCGTAAAAATGCTACCATAGCCACATAAATATGAATACTTATCTATAATTTGGTAATTATAAAGGTAGGAACCTCCATGTGACGTACCAAGAGTTACATATATATAACTGCCATACTAGGCCATATACAGTGCAGTATGGAGTATACTTGTTTATTCATATTTTTTAAATATAGCCAGTCATGTGCTGCATGCCGCATGTTGCATACTGCATAGAAGGAATCCTCCCATTCGCATAGGGCATACTGCATACCGCATGCCACATGCCGCATACCGCATAGAAGGAATCTTAGCTTAAGTGTTGTCTAAAACATCAGAGCATGCTTAAGGCACGTCTGATCGGTATGAGCCCAACCACTTGACCATTCCACGTTGCTAGGAGAGTAGCACAAGACGTCACAGCGTGTCTCCTAGCAATGAGTTACAGCAGTGATCCCTTCCCCGCATTTGATGCAGGTTTGTCTTGGCGAGCAGCCCGAATTTCCAAATGCGGGTTGCCCGAGCCAAGCCCGCGCCGGCCACAGCTCGATTATAGTCTCGCCCACTTCATATATATATACACCTAATAATCTTTAAAAAAAACAAAAAAACAGAACAACCTCTCTAAATCGACCGACCATGGGACCAACTTTAAATTGTCCATTTAGGGAGGTGGTCGGATTAGGGAGTTTTGTTTATCGGTACAATGGTGTTGTATGGGCGATCGTTTGGGGCTCAAATAAAGAGATTGGTATAGGGTAGTGATGGATCGTGGATAGTGGTGGGTTAGAGAGCTTTTACTGTATATGTATATATATATATATAAAATTGCTTCCGACCGAATGGCGAAAGCAGCCCCCCCCCCCCCGAGGTGGGGAGGGTGGAGGTTGTGAAAATGGTTAAGGTAGTGGAGGTGGTGGAGGTTGTGAAAATGGTGGAGGTGGTGGAGGTGGTGGAGGTGGTGGATGTAGTGGAGGTGGTGGAGGTGGTGGATATGATGGAGGTGGAGGAGGTGGTGGAGTTGGTGGAGGTGGTGGAGGTAGTGTAGGTGGTGGAGGTGGTATAGGTGGTG
>CM059199.1:41646130-41688942 GCA_030323885.1 Branchipolynoe longqiensis | reverse complement strand
CAGATCATGACTACGCGCAGTGCAAAACGTTAGTTTTATTCAAAATTTATCGAAATCCATAAGCCTAACCTTATCAATTTAATATAATCTTCTTGGTAAACATGTTTTCTATATGTGTACCAGGCGATTTGTCTCTCGGTGGTGTAGTTTTAGAGATATTTCACTTTTTCTGTAAGAAGATTGCTCACGGCCATTGAGTTTGCCTGTGACACGTGTCCGCGCAGTGCGAAACATTAGTTTTATTCAAAATTAATAGAAATCCAGAACCCTAACCTTATCAATTTAATATAATCTTCTTGGTAAAAATGTTTTCTAAAGTACTAAGCGATTTGTTTCTAGGTGGTATCGTTTTAGAGATTTTTCACTTTTTCTGTAAGAAGATTGCTCAAGGCCATTGAGTTTCACTCAGTTTGCTGGTACACACAGTGCGAAATGTTAGTTTTATTCAAAATTTATAGAAATCCAGAACCCTAACCGTATCAATTTAATATAATCTTCTTGGTAAACATGTTTTCTATATGTGTACCAAGCGATTTTTCTCTAGGTGGTGTAGTTTTAGAGATATTTCACTTTTTCTGTAAGAAGATTGCTCACGGCCATACGTGCAATGCAAAACGTGGCCTTGTTTATCCCGGGTGCATGTAAACGACAACGGGTCCAGTGCGGCGGAAGTAAATAGACTCATGAATATTAAGTTTGACCTATATATGGCATATCACCCCCTACCCGGTGTCGCAGTTTGAGCGCCAGGCCAGTTTTAGTGCCCTGCCAGTGGTTGTATACTTTTTTTGTAAAATAGATTTAAAAGCTTTCATTGGATCGATTAAAAATATCTTAATGCGCAATTGAAGAGGAAGATCTGAAGTATTTAATGTAACCTAAGAGCAATTTACTCTGAAAGTATTAAAACAGAGATAATAGTGAAAGTTGGGATATTCTGAGTGTCAGTGCCAGTGTTAGCCTTACCAGATCATGGCCTCAAAAACTATTTTCGCAAAATAAATTCAAGAACTTCCAATTGGCTGTTTAAAAAAAAGCTGAATGTGAAACTGTAGAGAAAGATCTGAACTATTTAATAGAAACAAGAGAAATTTGCTTTCAAAGCACCACAAATCAGAAATTACTGTGATAGTTAGGGTGGTTTTAATGTTGTCTCTATCCGCGCATGCGCAGAAGCAACAGAAGGGCACTCAAACTGGCAGGGCGCTCAAACTGCGACACCGGCCACACAAAACTTGGGGGAAAAGTAGTGAACCAAGATGTTTTGTTAAAAAGACTAACTTAATATGAAGTAAGTTATATGTGTTCTAATAAATTGATAAGGTTAGGGTTCTGGATTTCTATTAATTTGGAATAAAACTAGGTTTTGCACTGCGCATACCGGTGTGGCGGTTTCAGCCACGCTTCTCCACGCTCGGCTGGACATTTTCTTTTTTTTTTAATAACCGATAAAACTACAGCAAAATAGGATTTAAAGTATTTTATGATGGCCTAGTTTAGCTAGAGTTCCATTTCATTAATCTAAGTTATTCTTTTTTTGCACACGGCACGTGTATTTGTCGACTCCACTCGCCGTGTTCTATTTGAAATTCTGACCACTCGGATGACCTGAGTCGCCCGGGTCGTGTTAAGCGATTACGGCCATGTTTATTAGATTCTGACACATGCTCAGAAGCGATGGACACGGCTGAGCACGGGACACGTCTGAGTACGCCACACCGGCAAACTCAACTTCTCAAGGCATTGACAATGGTCATGAGCAATCGTCATACGGAAAAAGTGAAATATCTCTCAAACCACACCACCTAGAAACAAATCGCTTGGTACACATATAGAAAACATGTTTACCAAAAAGATTATATTAAATTGATAAGGTTAGGGTTCTGGATTTCTATTAATTTTGAATAAAACTAATGTGTTGCACTGGGTGTACCTGCAAACTGCGGAGAGCAAGTTCAAGGTCGATTGATCATATATATAGGTCAAACGTAATATTCATGAGCCTATTTACTTCCGCCGCACTGGACCCGTTGTCGTTTACATGCACCCGTTTATCCCGACAGCGACGACCGGAAGTCGGCCTCGCACATGCGCGCGGTCAATGCTGAACTCACTTAATAAAGCGAGTTCAGCATCTCGGGCGCGCGGTGGTTGATGGGAAGTCATCGGGATAAACAAACCCACGTGCATGACAGATCATGACTACGCGCAGTGCAAAACGTTAGTTTTATTCAAAATTTATCGAAATCCAGAACCCTAACCTTATCAATAATAAATCTTCTTGTAAACTGTTTCTATGTACCGCATGTATCTAGTAGTTTAAATATTTCACTTTTCTGTAAGAAGATTGCTCCCAACGTCATCAGAACGTGGCTTTGTTTATCCCGACAGCGACGACCGGAAGTCGGCCTCGCACATGCGCGCGGTCAATGCTGAACTCGCTTATTGGTTTAACGCCTTGACTGCACCCCTGCAGAATAGAATATGGGGGGCGGGGCGGGTAGGTCCCCACTGGTTGCATGTTACTACTCCTATAGAACTCCCACCACCACCATTACCCCCACCCTGCCCCTCCACCTCTCCACCCCACACATCCCTGCCACCATACACACATTCTCTGTGGTGGGGAAAGACGGTGTGTGTATTTGGGGTGTAGGTGGGATTGGTGGGGGTGTAGGTGTAGGTGTGTGTGGGGTGTGTAGGGTGTGTGTGGTGGAGGTATAGGTGGTTTGTGGTGGAGTTGTAGGGTCTTGCAGAGTGGCACCTCACAATCTTTAGCATCCCTAAACCCCCACCACACACCTACACCCTCACCACGGCCCTAAAACTCCACCACACACACCAAAACCCCCCACCACATGCCTATACCCTCAGCACATCCCTATACTCCCACCACACACACACCACACCTACACCACTGCCACCCTATACCACACCCACACCTACACCCTCACCACACACACCTACACCTCAACCACACACACCTACACCCCCACGACACACACCACACACTTACACCCCCAGCACACACACCCACCACAGACCTATACCACCAACACACACATACCTAGACCCCCATCACACCCCCACCACATTCCTAAACCCCCACCACACACCTACCAAGTGACAGCAGGGTTTCTTCTGACACTCCAATGCTATCAAAAGCTGCGTTTACACGGGCAAGTTGAAACGTCCTAGGTAGAACCAGTTGCCTAGTTCGTTTTAAATTTGGCCGTGTAAACGCGCCACTGCGGCGTTTTAGGGCTGAAACGTTCCAGATGAAACGTTCCACCTATACCACCTCTGGAGGTGGTCTACAGGAACCGTTTCAGCTGGTTCCCGGGCGGCGATAGTGTACAATAGCGGTGCTCGCCGGCTACCGGCTCACCACTAAGGCTGCTGGTTCCCGGTCGCGGACAGTTTCAAATTCGGTCCGTGTAAATGCGCCACGAAAACGTTTCAGGTAGAACGCTTTGTCTTAAATCGTTTTACTTTTGGCCGTGTAAACGCAGCTAAAATGATCAAGCCCACGACTTGGTGCACTGCTGTTCTCTTGATTACACAGTACAGGCTGAGTGAGCCGTCTTAGTGTTATAGGGTCTTTGGCGATACTAAGCATTGCTCGGTCTGAGAGGTTACTGTTCTCTCTCTTTTTTTGTGTGTTTTTTTTTGTTTCTTCAAAAGCTAGGTAAACAACAATTAAGTGGTAATTTTAATTTTTTAATTCTGAAATTTGACAAGATGAAATAGTAAATTGACAACCATGCAGTCATCAGTCAACCACCCCGCATTGAGTGCAGCGTGAGTATATTTAGAATTGTGGTGCGACATGCCAATTGCTAAATTGGTGGATGATGAACTAGTTTGTAATTGAGACTGCGCATGCGCTGAAAAGGGCATCGAGAGCAAGACAAATGCGCATGGCCATTGAGTTTGGTGATACGCGCAGTGCAAAACTTCGATTTATTCAAAATTAATAGAAATACAAAACAATTTGGCACAAACATGTTTGCATGTGTGCAATATAATAAAATAAGGACTATATTTAAGACACAACTATCCATAATTAAGCATTTTGCAATAAGAAATATATAATTCTCCGCAAAACAATCAGTCAGTTTACAGGCTGATGTTCCCATTACCATTTTAAATTCTTGTTCTAAATAATATAATGTCAAAAGTGTCAACAGAAATTTGTTTCAAAGAAATATATAACAAATATCTGATTAAGCCTACCCATTTCCTAGCTATTCAGATGTTATTAACCATAGGATATTAAAGAATATTGGATAGACTTAGGATAGTGTCGCTACCTAAGCTAGGGTTTGGCATTACTAGGATAGGGCAAGGAGGAGTGGAATGAGAAAGACCAATTGCTTGCAATTGAAAATTCCTCTCCTTAATTAACTGATGTACACAGATCCCATATCTGGTTTCTATGATGGAACCATTCATGATGTGATTATATCCCACTCGGTGAGTTCTTTCATCCTGGCACCGAGCCAAGAGACCAACCCTTTCACTATATGTCTTAGCAATGCTGCTTGCCAAGCAAAGGTATCGCCACAAGCAACGATTTCGTCAATCTGGTTTGACTCCAATGACCTTCCAAATTCCAATAGAACTCGACCGGACACGGTGGCCCAATCGGTTGAGCGCAGGCTACACGTGCGAAAGGTCGGAAGTTCGAATCCCGGTCGAGCCAAACCAATTACTTGCAACATTGATACGTGTCACTTCCTAGCTTGGCGCTCGGCATTGCTAGGATAGTGCAATAACTGGTTAGCTCAGTGTCAGGATACTGTGGCTGAGTAGGATATCAGGTCATGGTGCCGGCGGCCTGGCCTCCCTAGCACTATAAAGTCGCCATGAGTGCGCACTGTCACAAGTCGGTACCCGTCCTGATGTTACCTTAGATGATGCTGGTATGTAAAACCCCAACCAACAACAATCCAATAGAGCTTTCTGCGGGTTCTATTAAATGTACTTAATATTCCCGTTTAGGCATAATCACATGTATAATAGGCACACCAGTATTTGATTATGTAGGGTCAAATCTATTTCAGTGTCTCAGTTTAGAAAAGTGCATGCTTTCATCAGACTACGCAGCTTAAACGTTAAGGAATAACACATATATTACATTTTTTATTTTTTTTTGGTAAAGTATTTATTCATCTGAATATGACATTTGTCAGCGCCGGAGCACTGGTCTTCCGGCCATCTTACTATCGGAATTGACATTTTAAATAATCTAAGTTTGATCAGTGCTGTATTAGTCACAGCACCGATCGTGTAGAATTAAGGGAGTGGCTCCTGCTGTATAATGTACAGCACCAGTCACTGCGGTTCATACAAAAATGGGGAGCGGCACCGAGTAGAGGGTGTATACTCGGGGCAACTCAAACAATCGTTGTGGGTTACATTTTTCTCTTATAAAACAAGCTAAGTTTATAGTTGTCAAGGCATTTTGTCTGTCTTATGTAATGTTCAATGTGTTTAACCAGATTGATAGTTGTGTAGGATGTTCGGTGTGTTGTTGGTTTGTTCATGATGGTTAAGGGTGGTGGCAGGGGAGGGGGCCCATTGGGGTGGGTGGCAGGGGGGAAAAAGCGGAATGGGGAGAAGGCTACCCTAGTGAATAATGATGGTTATAATAATAATGATGATAATAATAATAATAATAATAATAAATATATTCGTGAGTAGTACATGGCAAGAGGCAGGAAAGGCAAGTAATGTGAATACAATGAGTCAGACTAGTATTATGTAGAAAAAGGTATAAGCATTAGAAGGTTTGAAGAAAAGGTTCTACATCAAGACGGTAAATAAATTAAGGCAGAATGGGAGGAGTTGATCTGTGTTCGCTGGGGCATTCCTGGAATGGAAAGATAGTGAGTGGGTGGGTGTGGTGAAGAGTGAACATTCATTCCAGGGGGAGGGGTGGGTGGGGTGAGAAGAAGGGGAGACGGCCTGGGAGCGAGGAGGTGGCATGCCGTGCCATTGTCCTCCCCGAATCACTAATAGGTTGATTGTTGTATTTACCTTACTTTTAGTTTGAAGTATATTTGATTTTATATGGCTAACCATGGATATATCTGAAGTGAAACATCGTAAATTAATGTTGGTGTGCATGTCAAAAGTATGATGCCATAGCATCCAGTGGTAACAGGTTCTAGTAAATTGTCTCAATGGTTCCTTCTATGCCAAGGCCATGCAGATGCCGGACTGACATTTGGCCGACAGACATTTCGCTGACGGACATTTCCCAAAATATCTGACCGAATATACATTTGACTGAATCGACATATGGTATTATGGATGTGTATGGTACATATGGATGGTACATATGGCTGCTTATGGTACATATGGATGTCTGTTATTTGTATTTCTTCTTTTTAATGTTGTTGGTTATTTTTATTTCTCTTTAATGGTGTCTGTTATTTGTATATCTTATCCGTAACTGTTTAAAATTAAACTTGTTTGATTGTTTCTTAACAGTATTTTAACGAATGTGACATATTATAAAAATCGAAAATGATTTAAATAACATTTCATATTTCTAACTGATATATTTTGTAAATGTATTAAAAGGAACAACAAATTTGCCAGTTGTCTCTTTGTTTATATACTTTTTTACCAAATGTCTGTTCGGTGAAATATCCTTCGGTTAAATGTCCGTCGGCGAAATGTCCCAGAGCCTTCTAGGCAGCAACAAATGCTCCGTCATTCATGAAAGGTGGGAATACAGTTTGCTTCACTTCTACCTCCTAAGTAATGACCCGTCCTGATATAAAAAAATGTTAAACAAAAAAAACCAACATTTATATAGCGCCCGAACCAGCAAGCCGTTCTCAGGCGCTTTACATAACAAACAAATATACAGGAAAATAAATTTCACCTAGTTAAAAGCTGATTTAAACAAATGTGTCTTAAGACCTTTTTTAAAAGCACCAACAGATTTATAATCTGTGATATATCCTGGCAGAGCATTCCACAGTCTCGGGGCAGCAATACTAAAAGCATGATTCCTAAAGCCTTTGAGTCTGCTACGAGGAACTGCTAACTGGCTGGAGACGGTGGAGTGCAGTGTTCGAACATTTGTTCTCTTCTGGAGCATATCTCTCATATATTTTGGAGCCTGATCAGACAAGGCACGATATACAAGAAGCAGCACCTTGAAATCAATTCTCTTCTCCACAGGGAGCCAGTGTAATGATTTCAGCACAGGAGTGATGTGATCAAATTTCTTTGTACCCATCAACAACCTGGTAGCCGCATCCTGTATATTTAGCAGTTTTGAGATACTTGACAGCGGCAAGAGATATGACCTTAGCTGTTGATAGGATGTGAAACTCCAACAACCAACAAACCTGAGTAGTGGCTAGGTTAGCTGTAAGGGTCCCCTTAGGAGTTGCGGGGCCCAATTGAGAATATTCTTGGCCGGGATTCCAAGTTTACAGCCAAGGTATGTTTTAGCGAAATGATACCCTAGTGCTTGTCCACTTTAGACAGAGGACCCAATTGGTCCAATTGGCTTAAAGCTAATGCCGGCTGGGTGCATGCCAACATTAGTATTTTGGAAGTGACGTATTAAATACTAATGAGCATTGGAAGCAGTTAGAACAAGTGAGTTTGGCCTTTATTGATAATGAGTGCATGAAAGTGCAGAGCTTCAGAAGGATTACAAGGTGCATCCATGTGGCAGCTGCGCTACAGGGTAGGCCTATAGGCAATACAAGATCTCAGCAATAGGTAAACTGTGAAATAAGGATTTGGGAATCAATAGGCGATGGGTCGAATAAGGTGATTGATAAAGAAGAGCCTGGGGAGAAAAAACACTAGTGAGCTCATTAGAGAGGGCATGATGGAAGAAAGAAGGATGAGGGAGGTAAATGAGTGAAGGGCAAACATAGATGGAGACATTACTGTCTCCCTGTGTGAAGAGGAGTAATGTGTCATTGGTGTCTAGAATGTAATTCCCATTGAACAGCTGTTGATGCAATTGTCAAACTCGATTGATGCTAATTGTAAGGTATCAGTACAGTGCGTATACCCGTGTCCGTGTGATGTCACTGGACGCTTCTTGGTTGGCCGTGTGCCCAAAATAAATCACTCGCATACTAGTCGTCGGGTTGTCAACTTGTATCCACTATCACATGGTGTCAGATATACAACTCTGAACCCAAGGCGCAACACAACTGACCAACTGACCATGGCATTGACAGGCCTGAAACCGCCGCTACCTCTGAGCTTCGAGGGAAATTTGGCTATGAACTGGAACATGTGGTATCACTCTTACCAGATATATAGTGTAGCAACTGGAGCAGCAAGTACAACCGAAAAAGTCCAGTGCTGAGTGTTCTTGCACGTAGCTGGTAAGGAAGCTCAAAAACTCCACCTCACTTTCAAGTTCGACGAAAGCGAAAAAGAAAAAATAGAGCCACTAGTGAAGGCGTTTAGAGAGTATTGTATCGGCAAAACCAACATAACGGTGGTAAGATATTCATTCAATTCATTCAAACAATCAAGCGAGTCAATGAATGCATTCATTCGGGAACTACAACACCAAATTTTGTATTGTGACTATGGAGACAAAGAAGATTCCATGATGTGTGATCGTCTAGTGTGTGGTGTCAAAGAGGACAAATTGCGTGACTAGTTGCTCCAGACACCCAACTTAACGTTAAATAGGTGTTTGGAGATGTGTCGACTCAGCGAGAACACACACGCACAGTTGCACCACAGTATGGACGAAAAACAAGATGAACATGTGGACGAAATCAACAAGCGGTCCGGAGCCTATCGGACGCATGCGCAGCAGGCGGCTGCGATGCCACGTGCACGCACATGGCCGGACCAGGCACTCCGCTCAACTACACCGAGAGCCATGTGTACGAAGTGCGGATCTCAACATGGCAATGCCCAATGCCCAGCAGCAGACAAACAGTGCATGAACTGCAACCGCTATGGGCATTTCCAGAAAGTCTGCAAAACTCGTCGCGCCAACCGGGCCCAGTTCAACGAAATCGCCGAGGACGACAACGAAGCACCGGATGAGGACCTAGATACGGACAACGACTTGTTCGTCAGAGAGATGACGGCTGAAGTGACACCAAATGACAATTTATGGTACATTGAATACAATTTACAAAACGTACCAGTGAAATTCAAACTTGATACTGGGTCCCAAGCAAACATTGTGCCACGTAAAATATATGACGCTCTCAACAACATTGTGCTAGCCCCTTCAAAATGTTGTTTAATAACATATTCAGGTGATCGGATACGACCGGATGGGCAGGCTGTGATCGTGGTGGGCGGACTGCCATTGACTTTCCAAATAGCGGCACGTGGCACCGCAATACTTGGGAAGGAGGCGTGTTTAGCGTTGCAACTGGTTCGGCGCGTCTGTGAAGTCTCGGTCAGCACATCCAAACCAAACAACGATGACAAAGCAGCTCATGATATGGTAAATGATTATGCAGATATATTTACTGGTTTGGGTTTAATCAAAAGAAATGCAAAGATTCATATTGATAAAAGTATCGACCCTGTTGTTGACCCACCTCGCCGCATACCACATGCCGTTGCCGACAAAGTAAAACAAGAACTCGATAAAATGTTAAAATTAGGCGTAATAGTACCGCAAAATGAACCGACCCCATGGGTTAACTCCATTACGGTAGTGAAAAAAACGAATAAGGTCAGGATATGTTTAGACCCAACCAAACTAAACAAAGTAATATTAAGAAGTCCCTATCCGACCAGAACGATAGAAGAAGTCATCGAAAATACAAGTAATGCACAATTTTTCTCAGTAATCGACGCCAATAGTGGATATTGGCAAATTGAACTAGATACAGAAAGCTCTAAATTATGCACGTTCAATACCCCATGGGCTCGGTTTAGGTTCACACGTTTGCCATTCGGAATTAAGGCAGCAGGAGATATATTTATCAGTGAAATGAACAAAATGTTAGCTGATCTGCCAGGAGTTAATGTAATAACAGATGATATTTTGGTGTATGGCAGCACTATAGAAGAACATAATGCAAATTTGGAAAGGGTGTTCATTCGCGCTCGAGAAGCAAATTTAAAGCTAAATCCTGATAAATCTGTAATATGTAAGATGGAGGTTAATTATGTCGGTCACACATTGACACAGGCAGGCCTGAAACCTAACGCGGAACATGTAATGTCCATAGTAGACATGCCGACACCCACTGACAAGGCCGGCATTCAAAGGTTCCTGGGCATGGTCGGATATGTCGGGAAGTTTATTCCAAATCTAGCAGAGATTTCAAAACTGTTGAGGGAGGTATTAAGCAAAGATGTAGTGTGGTTTTGGCAACACAAACAAGAATGTGCATTTAACAAACTGAAAGACTTATTAGTTACTGCACCAGTGCTGAAATATTATGACATAAATGAGCAAATCGCATTGCTAGTCAACGCCTCAAAGTCAGGCCTCGGCGCAGCAATTTTTCAGCAAAGTAAACCTATTGCTATGGCTTCCAAAGCGTTAGACAAATGTCAGTCCAGTTATGCGGTTATAGAGAAGGAATTGTTGGCGATATGTTTTGGTTGTGTACGTTTCAATGAATATTTGTATGGTAGAGAAATAATAGTAGAAACCGACCACAAGCCTCTCGTGGCTATAATGTCGAAACCGTTGTACACGTTGTCAGCTCGTATGCAGCGAATGCGCATGAGGTTACAAAATTACAATATTGTGTTGAAGTATGTTCACGGGAATGAAATGTATTTTGCAGATACACTTTCGCGAGCACACACCAGGAGTACGACACCGAAAAACCTATTTGACAATGAAATTTTGATTGCGACGATAGATGTATCCACACACATCAATGACCGAGTTGTCGCCGCCACAAAAACAGATCTGACACTGAATGAAGTTAGTTCACAACGGGTGGCCCGCCCACAACAGTATGATAAATTCATAGGCGAAGCCGTTTTTCACATTTAGGGATGATATCACATATTCAAATGGATTCTGTTCAGAGGCCAGCAAGTAATTATTCCAAAATTGCTGCAGAAAGAAATGTGGAAACTACTACATGAAACACATTTAGGCGTCATTAAATGTAAACAGTTAGCCCGTGATAATGTATTTTGGCCGGGAATGAATACCCAAATTGAGGATGTGATATCCCGCTGTGACACGTGCCAACAGCACCGCAATGCACAACATACAGAACCCATGATGCCGCATAGCATACCAGATATCCCATTCAACAAGGTCGGGGTGGACCTGTTCCAGCTACAGGAAAAATCGTATTTGATATTGGTAGATTATTACTCAAAATTTCCTGAGGTCGTAGAATTGCAAAAAACAGACACAAACGAGATAATTCGAGCACTAAGTGGAATTTTCGGAAGGCATGGAATCCCCGCCGTGGTAGTGTCAGATAATGGCCCGCAGTTCACGAGCCGCGAATTCAAAAATTTTGCTAGCGAATATAAATTCTCGCAAATATTTTCCACCCCGTATTATCCAAAAAGTAATGGACAAACTGAACGCTATGTCCAAACCGTAAAAAAATGATGAAAAAGGCGGATCAAAGCCACCAAGACTATAACCTTTATTTACTAAACTATAGGAATACGCCCATAAAAACAAATTAAATGCATCGCCCGCCCAACTGCTAATGAGCTGCAGGCTTCGTTCTAAAATTCCTTCGACTAAAAGGCATTTAAAACCTAAAACTCAGGGATCACAAAAGCAAAGCATAAAGAGAATTCAGGATAAACAAAAATACTACTATGACAAAAAAGCTGGGTAAGCCACACAAACTGCTAGAAGTAGCAGAGCAGATAAAGTACAGAACATACCAAGGAGAATGGGGAAAGGGCACCATAACAAAAACACACACACCAGGCCCTCGAGATTATCAAATAAAAAATCTAGCGGGGAAAGAATTGAACCGAAATAGGGTGCATCTATTCAAGGTCCCAAGCAGTGTTGCAGAGCGTAACGTCGAGAACAAAAATAGATCCACCAAGACGCATCGACACACACCACCTGCAAACAAAACCCAGACACAAACACGCAATCAATCACGAAATAGCCCACCACGAGCCGCCTACGCCACGCGCTGCGGCCACGTGTCACGTCAGCCCATTCGATTGGGCATAGCACAGGTCACACAGGCCGCCCAAAATAGACACACCGGGCCTAGTCGCGAAAACACTTCAAGTCATGCCAACTGCATCAGTGGGCCGAGGTATAGCACCAGCCACCCACTCACAGACGATACTCGCAAACCTATTTTGGTCCGGTCCAGTAAAACTATCCCGGGGCCGGTAGGTAGTACAACCGCATATAGTTATGCCTGAGAAACAGTGCATGTCACTGAATGGTGTTCATATTGTGTTACCAATTATATTGTGCTACAAAGTTAAAATGTCAGACATAAAATATTAGAAGTAAGTTCAAACATCATGGGACAAGATAGCGGTATCTGTAGTCAGCCAGTATGGGCAGACCATTATGTAAGAGTTATTGCAATCAGATATAAAACTACTATTACAGCAACGTTAGATTCACGTTGAATACTGCCATTCCACAGTAATGCTCCATGCAAGTAGAATACCCAATGTTACAGTTAGGATAACATAACAACTTGTAAAATAATTTGGCTTATGTAGTCGTGTACTGTTAGGGTGCTGGTTTCATTTCGTTACTAATCCACTTAAATATGTTATTGTCAAAGTTTAACATCTATATTGAAGACGATGTGAAAAAATTTACTTTATACTATTCTTATTTAGAAAAAAAAAACACCCTATAACGCATCTATCATCTTGATGTATCTTTATTGAAAAAAAAAAAAAAAAGTAGGGGAAGATGTAAGGTATCAGTACAATGTGTATACCCGTGTCCATGTGACGTCACTGGATGCTTCTTGGTTGGCCGTGTGCCCGAAATAAATCACTCGCATACTAGTCGTCGTGTTGTCAACTTGTATCCACTATCACACTAATTAGCAATTAAGCCATTTATCTCTGTGTGCACTGAGAATCTTAAATCGAACACCAGTAGATATCATTAGTAGGTTTCCCTTATGTAAGAGGAAACCTTCATTTCTGAGGCTTTCTTTCCAAGAGGGTATGGATTCCCAGGTTAGAGCATCCCAGGCCTTGTTAGTTACTTTGCAGAGCAGAAGAAAGCCTAACCGGTACAGGCACTGGATTGCAATTGTTGATTGGTGATGATCGATTGGTCCCTGGTTGCTATATACCAGAAAAGACAATATTCATGGCGAGAAGTTTTCAACCTTTATTCTTTCATATTATCATTCAATCGTCAATTTTGCCCACAATGAAACAATTATACGTCAATGACTTCTATTATGAAGGTAAAACCTCGCAATCATGAAAGCTTTGTCAAAAGAAAATGAAATCTGAGGTCAAATTCTATGCTATCATTTTGTTTCTTTTCTTTTGAAGGTTTTAATAAATTTGTGTCTCATAATGTTATACTAGGTGGTACAGTTCTGCTATCTTTAAGAAAGCTAAATGTGGTAGCGGTTCGAACCCTGCTCGAATCCATCCAATGACTTAAAAAGTGATACTTGTCGCTTCCCAGCCAGGCATCTGGCATTATTAGGATATAGCAAGGACGGGTTGTCTCAGTGTCAGGATAATGTGACTGAGTGGGATATCAGGTCATGGTGCTGGTGGCCTGGTCTCCCAGTGGGACACCACTATAAAGTCATCATGAGTGTGCACTGTCACAAATCGATGCACGTCCTGATATGACCTTTGATGTTGCCAGGATGCAAGCTCCAACAACCATCTATGGAATTATATTAAAGTGACTATTTTTTATACTAGTGCCATTCATCTAAGCAGAAGGTGATTCCTGCATTGACACATCCACACATGATGTTGTGTTTGTCCTGAATTGTGCATGTTGCGGCGCAACATGGGTAATTCGGAGCGTGGATTAGAACTGCCTCAGCTTTGTCTTCTATGGCCGACACTGGCGCCACCTATATATTCAGAACAACACCACCATCCTGCCCTGCCACCTGGCAGATCCCGCGAGCATTGGTCAACCTGAGCCTGAGCGGCTCACAGTCACACTGACCAGTGCGCCCGAACCTGCCGCGTGGCCACTGGAGCTTTCCCGACTTTTCTTAGCCATCCCACCCTCCCATCTAACATACGACAGGGCTGAGCGCGTGGTGCAAGGACATGAACAAACAAATGAACACTAGCGACGAACCATTGTAACTACGAATACCACCGCAAGAAACGATAATAAATACCACCTTATACCAGTTTGTGTTCCGCGTATTGAATTATAACAGTCTACCCTTTCACAGCCACTGTGCTTGTCTATTCCTCCTCTGCTACTCATGAGGCCTCGGCTCTAGGTGACATTGGTCTTAAAGCCATATTAATTAGAATGGCAACAACTTGAATTCAAAGGGTCTTTAATTTATGCATATCAGTGCCAGTTAATAAAAACCCACGCAAACTACTTTTTGTTGGATGTTTGCACATTGTTCGTGATGCTCAGCAACACGGGTAATTTGGCATTCGATCGCCGCCATAGCTCTCCAGCCTTAAGCATAATACAGGTGCTGCCACCTAGCTACTTTCGCCGGTGGTTCTTCCTGACTTATACGCCAGTGCCGTCTGATTTCTGGTTTGATACGTAAATACTTCGAGAATGCTGGCTCTGCCTTTCCGACCTGCCCTCTGCGGTCATTAGCTCAAACTAGCGGACTAAGTGACTATATAAGGCCCGTCTCAGCGGCAGAGAGCTCACTTCGACACGGCCACAGGAGGACACTGGCTGGCTCTGAACTGCCATCCCGCCCACCCCTGCTAAAGACTATATAGGGCATAGGGTTAAAAGCTTGTTGACCTCTTTGTGCATAACTCATTGATTACCTCACTGTGCTTATTCTACGGAACTTAATTGTGCTTACTAAAATTGACATGTGCTTACTACTTGACTCATTATCGAAGAAAAATAAATCCAACTTTAAACTCATATGCGGTGTCGGTGTCTAATTAGAGCCTAGCTAGGTAGAATTGAGGCAAGTTAATCAATAAAATAACCAAATAAAAGTTACAGAAATAATGACAACAAAGAAGCGCCTGGCTGTGAAAAATGACGTTAATGGATGGACATTTGAGTGGACGTGGGGGAGATGTAGGCGGGGGAGTGGGTGTAGGTGTGGGGGTCGGGGAGATGTAGGCGCACACGCAGATATCAGAAATGGCAAGAGTAATGACAGACAGACCAGATTATGTGTCTCCTGGCATTGCAGAAGGCTCCTCTCCCATCCGTCTATAGAGAGAACAGTGATTTATAGATCTCAGTTATCTGGAAGGTATTGGGACCCACGCTGGTGTTTCATGGAGCTGGTATTTCTAGCAGAGCTTGAATGGACAGCGTTATCAAAGAGGAAGAGTCCGATGAAAGCATCTCATTTTCAAAGCCAAAATACTTGGCTATATTTGCTCCTACGTATTCAATTTAGATGCTGATGCACTCATTACACATGTATTCTTACATAGAACGATTGATAAGTTAAATTAATAGGACCCGTCAAAAGGCAATATCGCTGTGTGCATGTTTGACTGCTATAAGTTACTTATTCCTAGGGAGATTTGATAGAAGCGCTCACTATGGTGTCAAAATGAATGTATCGTGTTTTCACTTCAAATATAGTTCCCAAGTTGATGATATCAAATAAGCGTCACTTCAAACAAAATAAAGATCATTATGATCACCTGATGAATTTATCTAAACAGCAAGCAGAAAGTAAAGGCTATCGGAGTATGCAACTTTAAATGCGAGGATTTAATAAGGCCAAGCAAAAAAGGATCAACATTTTATTAAATCTTAATTTCTAAATATCCCAGATATTGCGGTATTGAGAAGAGAAAGAAACACACTAAGAATATATTAAGCCAGCATTTCAGTTTGTTCATTAATGTATTAAGGAGCTATTGCCAAGATGCTGCCGAGATCTAAAACCTCATTCATGCACTGCCTATGAATAGCGTTTCCTGACTCAGGAGGCTCATTATCAGTGCCTCTTATCGGCCCTAATGTCCCCAATGAATAACCAGAATGACACAGTTAGCCTATCTACCAAAGCCTCGTCTATTTCGTCAACCACGCCCTCCACCCCCACCCCACCCCCCAGACCCAGCACACATCTACAGGGAACTGATGCTTGCTACAAAAGAACCCCACTAAAAACCCCACACAAAAAAGACACCTCATTCACTTAAAGACCAACGTTCTGGTTGGTTGGAAATATTATTGTTCTAAATAGTTCTGTTGGATGGATTAATTGGTTCGTTGTTTTTTTTAATTATACGTCCTGGCAACATCTAAGGTGATATCAGGACAGGATACATTAATTGATTAAGCAGGGGCAATTTGAATCGCGGAATTATTTTTTTACTCATGCCATTGCCTCTTCCCCTCTGAATGCTGAGCGTCAAACTAGGTAGTGACAAGTGTACATTTTGAAGTCATTGGATTGATAACAACCACGTTACAACCTAGGGGTTCGAATCCAACGACCTACCAAAACGGGAGGCAGACGCTCAACTCATTACAAACAATATGTGTGTATTGCATAGTATTTTTTAACTAACTAATTTGAATAGTTAACAGTATATGGGTAGTGTATTAGCAACATACAGTGTCATTAGCCTCCGATCTATTAGGAGAATAAGATGCGAAAATAAAACTGTAGTGAAGGCAGCAACCCAACAACAAAAGGGCGAGTACAGTATTTATTTTACAAACGCTCATTGCATGACTGTCTTCGGGCTGGGCAAGGCGCCCTACCAAGTTACAATGTTTAGTCAATGAGTGAATAATATAGATAATAAAAAATTAAAAAACACAGGCAGAGCAGGGGAGGGAGGCGAGTGGTTCCGGTGATGTCCGAGGCAGAAGTGGCCCACCGGTTCCAGAACCCCAGGGAAGGAGAGGAGGAGGGGGGGCAGAGGTGCCAGCTAGTGGATTCGAACCCACCGGAACCAATGATTCGATACCATCCGAGAACACCAGGGTGAGGCACTGCGATTCACCTACACCGGTATATCAAGGATATACGCATGAGTAGTGAAGGCAGCAACCCAACAACAAAAGGGCGAATACAGTATTTATTTTACAAACGCTCATTGCATGACTGTCTTCGGGCTGGGCAAGGCGCCAAGGACCACCCGTCCACCCAGCCACTAAGTCATCGCGAGGGCCGTCGTGACACGCATATCAGCCGAAATACGCTCGGACAAGGGCAAGCAGATGTATTGAAAAACTGTGTCTGAAGCCCAATCCCCCCTGGTTTAATCTCCTCCAAAGAAGCCCCCTGCATGGCCCAAAAGTACAGCCACCTCTACGTAAAGAGTGGGATGAATAATGCTCAGGATTGAGACCAGCAAGTGCTGCAAAATACTTAATGGAGGACTGCAAAGCCTCGTACGATAATGCGGACAACATTCCGTCTGAAGACGGCACCAAGAATGCCGGTGCGTCATCAGACGCCGCCGATTCTTCAAAGTGCTTAGATAACAAGTGATCAGCACAACTCACTGTTCAAACTTTTGCGATAGGCAATAACAGTTCCCGCTGATGGAACCGGATAGTTTTTGACTTTCTGACCGTTACAATGACTCCCCAATCATACAATTTAAAATCTCTCGCAAAAGCACAGAATCGGAAGCTGTACTTTGACATTTTCTTAATAACGCACGGAATCCCGTCAAAAGCGCCGCCCTGGTGGCAGTATGACCTGTGGAAGGACGAAAATAGGAAAAAATAGTTATTAATTCTTCCAGCAATATAGGAGCCACTGTTTTAACCGTGCACCCTAGTTTGCGCTTGGCTCCCCCAAGGACAGTTTTAATAACATGTGATTGATAGTTGAACATTCTGCAATAAAATGAACGCAGGCACACTGACCCGCATTACAAAGAGCTGATACTTTAAATGTCTTAATATTGTTGTAAGAAGCAGAGGCTAGAAATAGTAAGGGCGACATCAATTTATTCATGCTTAACAACGATGGATGGTGGAAGCCGCCGGAAGGCAAATATCGCATACCTTCATTAATAACAGTAAGTTGAGCATCAGCTCCATAATCAATTAGCAATCAATGTAAGTGGCTCCTACTGACCATCAACTGACATCTGGCTGGCCACTGCCTACCGTAATAAAAAAACAAAAACCGCACAGTAGTTGTTCGGGTGGAGCCGGATGAGCGAGTGGCAGCTCAGCAGACAGCCACAGGCCAGCTGTGCATACAGCGCCAATAGTCCCCTGGTGCCAGAGCCGGGAACTAGAGTAGTTTCAGTAAGTAGTATTGCCGGAGTCTGCTTTGGCCTTACAGCTGTATACAGTCTTGTATACGAGTTGTAAGAAGCAGAGGCTAGAAATAGTAAGGGCGACATCAGTTTATTCATGCTTAACAACGATGCATGGTGGAAGCCGTCGGAAGGCAAATATTGCATACCTTCATTAATAACAGTAAGTTGAGCATCAGCTCCATAATCAATTAGCAATCAATGTAAGTGGGTCCTACTGACCATCAACTGACATCTGGCTGGCCACTGCCAAGGGCGCACGCCCAACCAGCCAAGAAGAAAGGAAAAGACAAGCAGTGCGTAAGACGACTAGACGTCTAGCAATGTACAGTCATCAATTGCATTAGGTGCACGCATGTCATTCAAAATGCGGTCTGCTAAAGGCAAGGCAATATATTTATATACGCATTCTGAACGCCAATCTCCACGAGTCTTAAGCTCCTCTATTGACACACCTTGCATGCGCAAAAAGGTGCACCCACCTCTCCTCAACGAGTGGCATGAATAATCATGAGGATCTAGTCCTGACAAGGCACATACAAATTTAATAGTAGCTTGGAGAATTGAATAAGTTAAAGGCATGTACCCCCCGGCAGGAGAAGGCACCTGAAACGCCGGTGCGTCAGCGGACATAGGGGTCTGTGCAAAATGCAATCTCGTCCAATGTACCGCACATAATTATTATTCATTACCGCTATAGGAATTAATAACTGCCTTTGAGCAAATTGTATAGTCTTCGACTTCCTCACTGAAACTAACATACCCCACGAGAAGAACTACAAATCTGAGCGTAACAGGACTGAGTCTGAACGCGTTAGCTGACATTTCGGAGTAAGCCCCGGAACCCAGTCAAAATCGCAGCCCTAGTGGCAACATGCCCAACTGACTGAGAAAGAAAACTAAACATAACCAACAGGTTCCCAGGTAATAACGGTTTTGCTGTGTGCACCTGACACCCTAGTAGACGTTTAACACCTCCAAGTGTGGTTTTAATAGTATGATTCTTATAATCTATCGGAATGGCATTTTCCGAACGCAAGAAAAAATTCAAAGCAGATAAATAGTTAGTAATTGAACTATAGGTCAATGAATGCGATAGCCAAGGTATATATAACGCTACTTGGTTTGCAGGACAAGGCACTGGCGCCAGCAAACCTCCAAATTCCTCAATAAATTAAAAATATTTTTTCATTTGCACCGAGCGCGTCACCGGACTGTTCGGCGCGTAGTAATGCGCGGCGATCGATTCAGCCTCCTTCTGCAACACCAGCAACTCTAAAATTAAGCATTAACATGCGAGTTGAATATGAAACAAATGCGAACAGCATAAACCTTCAATTTTATCCACACCACGGACTCTCTGAATCTGACGCGGAGTATCCCACCTGCTCAAACTATCGCAAATAACATTATCATGTGTGCTTACATGCACTGAAAAAATGCTAAAATTATAGCGGACAGATACCCAAAATATCCGCTTCAACCATATCAATATAATGGGATTTTTTGCAGTACCCTTCACCAAGGCTGACCATACTGTATTATTATCCGTGACAACAATTATATTCTTGTCTTGCCAATGGGAAGCCCAGCGGTCTACCGCAGCAACAACCGCATTTCTTTAACATTAATATTCTCATCCACAATGTCCTCTGGGGAATATACCTGATGGTGCGACAATTTATTAACAACCTCACTTTTATTAAAAAACCTACACACCAATCCATTTTGTGCAATGCACCATAACCATACAGAGAGCATTAGTGTATACAGCAAAAGTTTCTGTCTGAGCCTTTAACATCCGTTTTTCACCATTAAATCTGTCGACAAAATTCAACCACCAGGATATCTCATCACGAAATGCACAATTAATTCTATATTTATGATACGGATGCTTTATGGTTCTGACTGCATCATGAATCCTAGCAGAGAAAGAACGACCCCCTTTCACTACTACTGCACAATGCGAAAGCCGACCACCAAGGCGTTCCAACTCCTTCCGTGTAGCCTTCTTCCTAGTCTTACAAATTTGAAGATGATCCTTTAGCTTCAACACCTTGTCAGCAGGAAGCCTTACTTTCAAAGCAATTGTATCTATTTCTATACCTAAATATCTGACATTGGTAGCAGGATTTACTAGCTTAGGGAAACTCACATAAAATCCCAAGCTGTTGCCTAACGCAGTCCTCATAGTTTGTTCCGAGCACAGCAAAATCATCCAGATAGTTCACCAATCTGTCAATCCCTTCTCTCACTGAACACCGATAAACAAAATCAGATACCTTACTAAATATGTACGGGCTTGATGAGAGTCCCATCGAAAGGCGATTATCTAGGAAATATACATCTTTATCCCCTACTATCCATATTAATCGCTGTTTCTCTCTATCAGATGGATGTATAGTCAGAGCCCTGTAAGCATCCTTCATATCTATTACTGATATATAATCTCCTTGAACCAACATTTCAATCAAGGTATCGACACTCTTATATTTAAATTTAGAACAAGTATCCGAAACATAATTATTAACAGAATGCATGTAAGGTTTACTACAGTCTATTATAACTCTATATCCTTCACTACCTGGCTTCGGAACACAAAACAAATTATGAGAGCACATTGGCAATTTATTAGTGCGTGAAATGTAACCTTTCTCCAACTCTGACTCCAATTTACGCGTACTGAAAGCGTAATGGTCAAGATCAACTTTACCAGAATAAGTATTATTATAACTAGTAGAAAAATTATAATTTATTATTTTGAAACCAAATATGGCACCAAGCAATATGTACTCCCAATCGGGATCAATGTCACCACGAAAAAACGACTCGACAAAAACTCGACAAGGTTTGAATTGCACCGGCACATCAGCAACACAATGTATACAGTCACAAATACCCTTGAAACACGCCTCAGCTACGACCACAATGCACTCGACCCTAACACTTGAGTGCCTATCAATAGCCGTTAATGTATAGGCACTTGGGCTATTAGTATTAGCCACATGTAACCAATTTGAGACCACAGGGACACAATTAGGCATTTGGAAAACTGAACCAACTGCAGTCCTATCACGCGTCAAAGGAATTTGAACATTGCCAGAAACAATCTCTGGCAGAGTGCTGGAAGCACACCCTTCCACATTCATAACTAGCGGATTATCACCAAGTTTCATTTTTAAATGCGTAGTATTAATATTAGTAGTATTCACAACAACTATATTATTTAATTCAGAATGGAGTCTGTGTTTGTTACTTGCCTGAGAGGTCAGTGCAGACTACTACACTCGTCCCCATGGAATTGTAAGTATTTTAATGCTTACAATTACATACATACATGCAATGCACTAACACATACATAGGGTAGGTTCAACAACCATACAGCGCGTAGCTTGTACATGAACATGGTCATCGCAACCAGTGTCATGGGGGTGATGAAAATGGGATATATTATGCCTAGAGTGGGACTCGAACCCACATCTCTTTGCATTCCGGGCCACTGTGCTAACCATTACACAACCTAGGCTCCCTGATATCACCACACTACCCACACCTAACTGTCTATGTGGTTACTTGCCTGAGAGGTCAGTGCAGACTACTAAAAATATGATAATGGTTGATTAAGAAGAGCAAGTTTCAATCACGGACAATTGATATTCTTGATTACACTGCTCCTTCACATATCATAGTGATGCTGAGAAACAGGATAGGTAGCGATACTGATAGATCCTTAATTCAGTGCTTTGACCCAGCGAGGCTTTGAAACTCATGACCTACCAGTCAGGAAAGGGATGCACAACTCATATCTTCATCTTTACCGTACGCGATGGCTGAATCGGTAGAGCGCAGGCAGCTCATGCGGCAGATAAGAAGTTCAGTTCCTGGTCAAGTCAAATCGATGACTTATAAATTGATACTCTTCGCTTCCTAGCTTGGTGCTTGGCATGGATAGGATAGGGTGGGGATGGGTTGGCTCAGTGTCAGGATAATGTGACTGAGTGGGATTTTGGGTCATGGTGCTGGTGGCCTGGTCTCCGAGTGGAGCAGCACTATAAAATCACCAAGAGTGTACACTGTCACAAGTCGGTACTCGTCCAGATATATATATTTTTTGTATGGTATATTAGTTGATTAAGCAGGGTAAATTTCAATCATGGACGATTGGTCTTCCTTATTCCACTGCTCCTTGCCCTATCCTAATAATGCTTAGCGCCAGGCTTTGTAGCGACAAGTATCAATTTTTCAGTCATTTGTTTGACTCGACCAGTTCGTACCCATGAGTTTGAATCCCATAACCTTCTAATACGGGAGGCGGATGCTCAACTCATTCGGCCATCCCTTATGTAAAATTCCAACAACCAACCGACCAAACAGGCATCCTAAGTCAATTCATGCCGGTGTTGCGATTTGGGGACTCTGTCAGTTTCAGCCCTACGCTGTCGCTTCTGCACATGCATGGATGCCCTGCACATGCGCCAAATTCGACCGAAGCTTTCAAACTGCACAATGTTGTGGTTTGGGGTCTCCATCGGTTTCAGCTCTATGCTGTCGCTTCTTGTACCGCTGAGGTGGGGGGGGGGGGGGATTATTTATCATATTCATGGCTTGGTTGGGGGGGGGGGGTATTTCCTAACTCTATTCACACAGTGGCTGGCTTGGTTTTTAGGGGGGGGGGGTTACCTTCTTTTAATTATTGTTTCATATATCTCGCGAGGGGAGGAGATTATTTTAATCATTATTGGGGGCTAATTCTTCTTTATTTTTGCTCCTCGATGATGATGCATGCGCAGACGATACTGTACGATTTTGATGCATGCGCAGAAGTGATGCGTAGAGGTGAAACCGACGGAGACCCCAAACCGCAACACCGGTCTGCTTGGGCAACACCTGCATTAATTTACAGCTCCCCCCCCCCCTTCCCAACCCAAAACATTGAAGCGCCCCCCTCTTCTAGCCGGAGCAGACAGCACCAGGCAAGTTGTGGCTGGGCTGCAGTTAGGGCTGCTGTTAAATTCCCCGCAGATGACAAGCCGGCCGCGGTAAGCCTGATCTACGGCAGCATTTCTATGCGCCCTAAATTTTATTTTCTGGTAGTTTGGATATTAGTTATCTGCAGTTTCCGGGTGGCGCTGGATGAGGCCCATTAAAGCATGCGGGGGCCTATTTGGCAGAGATAATGAGTGCCGCCGCCACCACCACCTCCGCCCCCGCCACATCCAACGCCGCCACCGCCACCACCGACACCACCGACACCACCACTACCACCGCCACCGGCGTCGCCACCACCACACCACCACCGCCACCGCCACTGCCACCACCAGCACCACTGCCGCCGCCACCACCACACCACCGACCCCGCCACCGCCACCTCCGCCGCCGCCACATCCAACGCTGCCACCGCCGCCGCCGCCACCGGCACCACCACCACCACCGCCACCGACACCACCACCACCACCACCACCACCACCACCACCACTGCCACCGGCGTTGCCACCACCATTGCCGCCACCGGTGTCGCCACCACCACCAGCATCGCCACTACCACCACCACCACCACCACCAGCTTCGCCACCACCGGCACCAGCGTCGCCACCACCACCACTGCCACCGCCACCACCACCCCACCTCTGCTACCACCACTACCAGTACCAGCACCACCACCACCGCCACCACCAGTGCCGCCACCACCACAACAGTCCACCATCCTTCTTATAATATTTATATGAAACTCCATTTTATATTACACATATATATGACGGAATAAGCGAAATATACATATTGCTACTCTCAGCTGTTTATGTTCGGATAAATTGTTATGCAACGTAAATATATATACACGTAAATATATATATATATATATATACATATATACATAAATATATATATATATATATATATATATATATGTGATGGGCAACGCATTACGCGAGTATATAGATATGAAAGGGAATATTACTTATTATTATAATTATTAGTATACTGTAAGATGCAACACTGTACCGGTGGCGCCATATCAGACCACCTCTCCTCAATCAGATGTTGACCAGTTTCAGTCGTTTCAGGATTTGTCTAGTGATATATGTATATATATTATCATTATCATTATCATGCTGTCGGTCGCGATGCGACAAAGACTGCTTTCATTACTTGACTGCCGCTCTCCACATTTCATGAAAGCTGCCTGCAAAAGTGTTGAAGTGCTGCTGGCTTTTGCAAGTTACCAGCGGCACTCTCTCGGGGAGCAAATAGAGGTTTCACACCGGCAAGAACATGTCAAGACAGGCGCAAAACTATTTGTCCCTGCAGTGGCTGGTCGGGAGATGTTGGGAGTTCCATACATCAACCGCCATTAATGCTGCCACAGTGACATGGTTTTCTGTTTAGGGTTTGCTCCCTTAGCCTTCGGTTCTGTCAAGGACCTGTACCACAAGGCAGTGGTTTACAACTCTGCAAGGCAGGGGCGTCAAACTCCCTGAGGTATTGCTATACCTGCAATACCTGCATACAGGTATGTATATATATATAATATGAAGATGGATTATGTGAAATACATAATAGTTCCCTGTGATATTTATATTCGCATAATGCCTACTAGAACATATTATATGTGTTGTATATACAGTAACGCCTCTCTAAATCGACCGACCTTGGGACCGAATTTAAGGGGTCCATTTATGGAGGTGGGCGGTTTAGGGAGTTAGAATATCCTTAAAATGGTATAATTGGGCCCCAAATAAAGCGATCGATATAGGGAAATGGTCGATCTGTGTAGGTGGTTGGTTAGAGAGGCTTTACTGCATAATCATATTATAGGGTCTGCATGAGGTAGGGAGGCACTAGGCGGTAGTGACAACATATGAATACACGTGGTGTTACTCTTACTGTTAGGGGTGTGGTGGTGGTGTCCAAATGACTGTTATAAACCAACGTTTTAACATGGGTTGACTGATGTGCTATATGATGAAATATTAAAGCTGCATAGTCCAATGAAAACATCAAATTTTGAGTCCTCTGTGGCGGAGTGGTTAGAGTGTCTGACTTTTTTCTAGGTCAGACTCCTAATCTGAAGATTGGTGGTTCGATTCCTTGTGCCCCCCCAACCTCTGCCAATTTGGATTTCCACTGCTGTGTATAACTTACAGCGTCATCAAAGGCCAGTTGCTCTCATACCATGTCTATGTGGTGTGGGAGATTAAAAATCCCTTGGGTCGGTAAAAGTGTAGGCTCGGGCTTTCTATCGACAAACTGTCTAATGGTGAAAACAAGTCTATTCAGACCTATCCATGACAGGCAATATAAATCTTCAAGAACATTTTCAAAACCAAAGCAATTTATCTAGATTTGATTCTATATATCTACCTTATACCCCTGTCACACTACGACGTAACGAGCCAACGTGAGCCTAACGTGGTCATTTTTCGTCATTACGTTGGGTTACGTCATGATGACGTCAGAATGACGTTAGAATGACGTCGAGCTACGTCACATTACGTCGTGTTACGTCGAGTTACGTCGAGGTTTTGGACATGTTCAAAAATGTCTAAGCTCGAACGTAAGGGTTTATGTTCGCCGTACGTTCTGTTCACGTTCAGTGAACGTCAATGACGTTAAACGGACGTTTTTCCAATGCTGCTCAGTACGTTCAACTACGTTCCACTACGTTGACCCACATTAAACCGAATGCAAATGCCCACGTGGCGTAATGGGAACGTCAGGAGAACGTCAGGAGAACGTCAGGAGAACGTCAGGAGAACGTGCATTCAACGTACGTTCAACATCTCATGACGTAGGGAACGTCACATAACGTACTTCTGGTGATGGAATAACGTTCATAACGTTCCGTGAGCGTAGTGACGTTGTCCTCTCTCGTTGAATGACGGTATCACTACGCTTTACCGCCGTTACTCTCTCGTCCACTACGCTGCATCCACGTTCAACTTGTGCCCAAATTTGCATACTACGCCCAGAAGTTCAACGTTCTTCAGGTTCTCCCTATGCTGACGTCATTAGGTCTTAGTGTGACAGGGCCATTAGATACTGATGCACTTATTAATCATGTACCGGCACATGGAAGGGAATACTGAGTCAATTAATAGAACCTGTTACTGCAGAAGCCTATGGTGATAGAGTTTTAGCAAGCTTGGCAACATTAATTTAGCATGTTTCCAATTCAAATATCCCAAAAGTTTGCGATTTAAAATAAAAGTTACTTCAAACGAAAGTCAGGTAGATTATAATGAACAACCTAATATGTTTAGCTCAGGAAATGAGAGAAACTCAAAACCATCAGACTATGGAACTTTAAATAGAATGGATATACACATATAAATGTGAGTCTCAGCAAAGTGTAGGCTGACCGGATATAGTTGGCAGCAGTATCGGTGGAAGCCATGGACATATAATAACCCGGAATATCCCCCATCGGTTGCTCGCCCCAGGGAATGTTGGAGCCTCTCATAGTCATCTACTACTCCAGCCTCCCCACTTCAGCTCAGTGGGGGTGCCCCCCCCCCCCTTTCACACTGTAGCCGCCGCTCACTGTACCGACCATCCCTCACTATGTCCAATTTTAGGATACAAAATACACATTACATTGAATAACTGAGTTCCATTTTCCAAATAATCAGCGAATGTTACGTCTATAATATCTGATACAGGCAATGTTTGAAGCATTTACATAGTCACATTCATTATTCCTTGAGCAGTATAGAATCCAGGTCCTCATGACATTCACAGTCACACTCAATGTCACACTATCCTGGAACCCTCTTCCTGTTATGACCATGTATGTTGCTAGGACGTAAAAGCCCAACTGACAAACTATCTAGCAGTAAATATACGTAAAAGGAAAGTGAATTCAATGATGGGTGCTTTAGTTTAATTTGGGGAAAAAAGAGTTTTCAAAGTACCGCAAATATTTTCACTACCATGGTCTATATTTCAGAGATTCTCTGTTACAATACGTTTAAAATGGTACCGTTGGGACCAACAAAAATCGATCGATATAGGGTAGTGGTTGATATGTGGAGGGGTCGTTTAGGGAGGTTTACTGTATATATATATATATATATATATATATATATATACATATATATATATATATATATATGTATATATCGGACGCGGTGGCCGAAGTGGTAGAGCGCAGGCTTCCCGTGCGGAAGATCGGTGGTTTGAATTCCAGCCGAGTCAAACCAATGACTTATCAAGTTGATACGTCTCGAATGGCCAAATGAGTTGAGCGTCCATCTCCTGTTTTGGGAGATCGGGGGATCTAAATCCACGGGTTTGTGAGTTTGAACCCCAGTCGCGTCAAACCAGTGACTTAAAAATGTATACTTCTCGCTTCCTAGCCAAGCGCTTGGCATTATTAGTATAGGGCAAAGACTGTTTGGCTCAGTGTCAGGATAATGTGACTGAGTGGGATATCAGGTCATGGTGATGGCAGCCTGATCTCCCAGAGGGGCAGTGCTATAAAGTTACCCTGAGTGCGCACTGTCACAAATCAGTACCCGTTCTGATATGCCCTTAGATGTTGCTAGGACATAAAACAACAAACAAACAAACCCTATATTGATCCTTTTATTTGGGTCCCAAACTATCACCCACACAATACCATTGTAACGATTAAAAAAAACTCCCTAAGCCGACCAGCTCTCCAAATGGACCATTTAAGTTGGTACCATGGTCAGTCAATTTGGACAGGTTCATAGATATGTAGCTATTAATGATTATTGTTTTGTCTTTGTAGCGCAGATATTATATACAGTAAAACCTCTCTAAATCGACCGACCATGGGACCGACTTTAAGTGGTCAATTTTGGGAGGTGGTTGGTTTAAAGAGTTAGAGTATCCTTACAATGGTATGGTTTGTACGCAAATAATGCAATCGATATAGGGGAGTGGTCGATCTGTGGAGGTGGTCGGTTAGAGATGGTTTACTGTAGAACCGGAACCCTAGTGAGAGCAGTTCATAAGCCAGACCCAGAATGCCATGCGAAGTTCATTATGACGGGGGCCTCTACTAATCGGCGATGGGAGGTGATTATGTAGATTAATTATACTTTTAATCATCTTTACTAAATGCCGCTTTGCTGCATTGCAGGGTATGAAGCCCAGCCCGGCCCTTCCTGGACAATGCTCCCCCTGCTCCTGATCCACCATCCCCCTCTCCTCCATCACCCCCCCCCCCCCCCCCCCCCCCCAAACACATACACACTCGCCCCCGACCGAGTGTGGTGGCCGAATCGGTAGAGCGCGGGCCTCGCGTGCAGGAGATCGGGAGTTTGGTTCCCAGTCGGGCGACTCAAACCAATAATTTATCAAATTGATACTTGTCGCTTCCTGGCCTGGTGCTCAGCGTTAATAGGATAAAGCAAGGACTGGCTTGCTCAGTGTCAAGATAATGTGAGTTAGTGGGATATCGGGTCATGGTGCGAGCAGCCTGATTTCCCAAAGGGGCAGCACTATAACTTTGCCATTAGTGCACACTGTCAGAAGTCAGGGTGCATCCTGATATGACCTTAGATGTTGCCAGGAGGTAAAGCTCCACCAACTAACCACCCAAACATACCGACGCACGCACCCACACACCCACACAGACAAAGACACACACACTAACAAATACCCACCCACACAAACACCCATACACGCAAACAACCCCACACCCACACTCACACAACCACGCATCCACATATCCACTTACCCACACACCCACACACCCACGCACCCACATACCAACACACTCACACACACCCATACCCACACATCCACACCCACACATCCACACACACACGCATCCAGACATCAACACACCCCCTCACACACACCCACGCACCCATACACACCTACACACCCACGTATCGACGCTTCCACACACACACCCATGCACCCACACACCCGGACACCCATACACCCACACACCCACACACACACATGCACCCACACAGCCACACACTTACACACCCACACATCCACACATATACACACCCACATACCCACACACTACACACCCACACACCCACGCACCCATACACCGTCACACCCACGCATCCACACACCCACCCATGCACCCACACATCCACACACCCACTCCTCCCCAACACCCCACCTCCTGATTCCCAGCTCCCAGCGGTGCAGGGTGTGTGCTGGAAGTAGAAGGGGCCTGGTTTATAGGGACAGGTAGACATTGGTAGATCTAAAACAGTGACTGCATCCTGGAGCGCAGTCAGGGTACACCTCAAAGATGGCTCGGAGACATCTTGTTGGCCTATATGCGTTAAGCGTACACCTCCGAGTCGTCTCGGAGACATCTCGCTTTTCAGACAGGAGCCAAAAAGCTCCTCGAAAATGGCCGCCAAATGCAGTGGTTTGATGCAATCAGAGCACTTCTTTTCAATTCCAAATTGCTGCACCGTATGGAGGCCACCATTTTCAAGGCACCCGCCAGCTAAAGTCATTCAGGCTGATGTGACGTCAGGAATTTCTCCGAGGGGCCTTTGAGGCATACCTTGTACATGGCCCAGGTAAACATGTTCCATGACCACACTGCGTCAGGACCAATGCTATATGCACCAGACATGGCGGCTGTTTGGTTCGAAATTTGGCTTTCCATAAATAGCATGTAGGTCTCATGAGCCTACCACGATTGACTTTACTAGATTCAAACTAATTACAGTGTTACTTCCACCATTATCCAATATCTATATGTAATCGAGGAGGATGGCCAAGGCTAGCGCATCTTTCGGCCGACTACGCCAGAGACTCTGGAACAACTACCATGTGTCCATATGGGTCATAATGAAAAGAAATGGCAGATGAATGTGTCTATGTGTGGCGATATTCTGGACACCATCATCACTATAGCTGTATTATTTAAAATAGCCTCAGTATTCACTTCAATACAGCATCAAATGTGCAACAGAAACACAACTATGTTTCTTTGTTTGTTGGTACATTAGTTAGTTAAGCAGGGGACATTTCAATCATGGACGATTGGTCTTCCTCATTCCACTGCTCCTTGCCCTATCAGAATAATGCAGAGCACCTGGCTAGGGAGCGACAAGTATACATTTTTAAGTCATTGGTTTGACTCGACCAGGGTTCGAAGCTATGATCACATGATTTACCAACACAGGAGACGGATACTCTAACTCATTTGGCCATCCCATCTGGTATTTAACGTGGATATATACATGTACGATCAATTCTTGGTAAATGTTTTCATATGGAACAGCTGATGGATAAAATAGAGTATGCAGCTTTAATGCCAAGACCCAAAACTCATGTCAAATTAAAGCCCTACATCCATGTACTACTCAGCCAGTTCTGAACCTACCAGGACAATGCTCCATGGATCTTGTACTTATGATGATGACCAGATGGGATGGCCAAATGAGTTGAGCGTCCGTCTCCCAGTTTGGTAGATCGTCCGAATCAAACCCTTGGCTTCAACTCCTGGTCGAGTCAAACCAATAACTTATCAAATTGATACTTGCTGCGTCCTGGCCAGGCGCTCGACATTATTAGGATGGGGCAAGGACTGGTTGGCTCAGTATTAAGATATTGTGACTGAATGGGATTTCAGGGCATGGTGCTGGTGGCCTGGTCTCCCAGTGGGGCAGCACTATAAAGTCACCATGAGTCTGCCCTGTCACAAGTCTGTACCCATACTGATATGACCTTAGATGTTGCCATGACGTGAAACTCCAACACGCGACCTTATACTTATGAAAGTGGTTGGCATCATGATATGTGTGCTCATCTGTAAGCAAACAAGGTGACCCGTTGAGTCTCTCCCCCCCCCCCCACCCCCACCCCCACCCCTACCCACCACCCCACAGGGCGCTACAAATCCTAGCGAGCAACACCGGTGCTCCTGCACTGCCCTGCTAACCTTGACTGGTGCCGGTGATGTTTATTGTCCGTGTCACAAACAAAAACAACACAGGATGGATTCAGTTTGTTTGTTGTTCTTTCATGTCCTAGCAACATCTGAGGTCATATCAGGATGGGTACCGACTTGTGACAGTGCACACTCATGGCAATGTTATAGTGCTGCCCCACTGGGAGACCAGGTCGCGAGCACCATGACCTGATATCCCACTCAGTCACATTATCCTGACACTGAGCCAAACAGTCCTTGCACTATTCTATTAATGCCTAGCACCTGGCTAGGAAGTGACAAGTATCGATTGTTAAGTCAATGGTTTGATTCGACCAGGGTTCGAACCCATGGTCCCATGGGTTTGGATCCCCCGATCTCCCCACACAGGAGAGAGACGCTCAACTCATTCGGCCATTCTATCCCTTATTCAGCCATCTGGTCCACAGGATGGATGAATGAGTGAGATGTGTGGCTGGGCTCCAGACGGTCTGAATAATTAATACATTAGCGATCACATGGATCCATTCATTCCTGGGCTTCTTTAATATTTACATAAAAGTTTGGCACTCGGCATTACTAGGACACAGCTAGGAATGGTTAGCTCAGTGTCAGGAAAATATGACTGAGTCGGGTATCGGGGCATGGTGCTAGTGGCCTGGTCTCTCAGTGGGGCAGCACTATAAAGTCGCCAGGACTCCCTTGACTCACAATGCATGAATCAGTCAATCCGGCAGCAATGACTAACAAAGTGACTATGATTTTCATATGTATTTCAACTATGTTAGGGAGAGCAAAATGGTAGCAACTGCTTTACCGTTTCCTTTGACTTCATGCCCCACTATTTACTGTGGTGCATACACAAATGTATACGCAAATGTGTAGACAGATATCGACACAAATCAGTACACAAATGGGTATGCACATGTTTACCAAATATATTTGCAAATATGTATGTAAATGTGTACACAAATATGTATGCACATGTTTACCAACTATATATGCAAATTATTTTTTTTTGTATGTACGCAAATGTTACAGCAATTTGTATGTAAATGTGTAGAAATGCCACATAGCCACATTCCCCAGCTTCGCTTGTTTCCACGCCTTGCATTTTCCTTCCTCCAGTTCCGATTGGTGCTCTCCCTCCTCCACCGCGACGCGCAGCTCCTTCTTCCTTCGCTTGCGGTTCCTGTCGGCAAGCTCTTTTCGCAGCACCCACTCCTCCTCGTCTTCCTCATACGCCTCTAACGTCAGCCGATGCTCCCGCTTATCTTCTTGCAGTGGGCCATGTATCAGGTCCCACACTGGCCACTGCCTCTGTGCTTGGCCCCTCATCTCCCGATGAGGGGGTCTCTGTTTTCATGATTTGCTTTGATAACTTGGTGTGCTTACATTTACTTCCCCAGGGTGGCTGATGTTCCTCCCAGCATGTAGCCCAGTTGTCCAGCACCATCACGCCCAGGTATAACCACACTATAAACAATGAGCGGAGTGGAGCGCAGTGGAGCGACATCCACCTATCAACTGCGCCCAATGCAGGGATTACCGCTGGACGCTGGAGAAAGCGCGCCAAACCCGTACCTCGAAGCAGGCCAGTTGCGTGCCAGGCTGTTGTAACTGCCACAAAGTGCCCGTGCCCTGATATGAAGGGTGTGGGTTCGAACCTTAACTGAGACAAGCAAACTAATAAAATGGTTACATCCTAATAATATTTGTATAAATGCTTATACTACACGCAAATGTTACAGAAATGTGTATATAAATGTGTACATGGATACATATACACATGTTTACCAAATATATATGCAAAATATGTATGCAAATGTTACACAAATGTGTATGCACATGTTTACCAAATATATATGCAAATGTGTACGCACATGTTACCAAAATGTGTATGCAAATGTTTACCAAATATATCTGCAAATGTGTGTGCAAATGTTACCAAAATGTGTACGCACATGTTTACCAAATATATATGCAAATGTGTATGCAAATGTTACAGAAATGTGTATGCACATGTTTACCAAATATATATGCAAATGTCTATGCAAATGTTACAGAAACATGTACGTACATGTTTACCAAATATATATGGAAATGTGTATGCAAATGTTAGGCAAATGTGTACACAAATGCGTACACAATGTGTACACACATGTTTACCAAATATATATGCAAATGTGTACCCAAATGTTATGCAAATGTGTACACAAATGCGTACACAATGTGTACAAGCATGTGTACACACACTATGTACACACAAGGTGTACACAAATGTGTACACAATGTGTACAAGCAGGTGTACATACAAGGTGTACACACATGTATCCACATGGTCACTGTGTGCCAGTCAGGTACTTCCAGGCATTACCCCAGTGGCCAAATAATCCAGTTACGCTGAGTGTCACCAGATTCTTTTTTTTTGTTCAAGCATCGTTTCACTACAACTTCGTCTATGACTTCCACAAATTCCAATCAGGATATTCACTGGCCTTCAATGGCTAATGAGGACTGGCTTTTAGTGTACTGGCTATTAATGCAGTATTGGTGAGAAACAAACTGCGAACATGATGAATAAAGCTATTCAGAAAATGACAAAATTCTCCAGCTGAGTTTCAACATAAGACCAACTGCATGCATGAGTTGAGCGTCTGTCTCCTTGTTTTGGGAGATCGGGGTATCCGAATTTGTGGGTTCGAACCCTGGTCGAGTCAAACCAATGACTTACAAATTGATACTCTTCACTTCCTAGCTCGGCGTTCAGTATTATTAGAATAGGGCAAGGACTGGTTGGCTCAGAGTCAGGATAATGTGACTGAGTGGGGTATCAGGTCATTGTGATGGTGGCCTGGTCTCCCAGTGGGGCAACACTATAAAGTCACCATGAGTGGATACTGTCGGTACCCATACTGCTATGACCTTAGCTGTTGCTAGGACATAAAACAACAACAAACAAACTTCTTGAATGAGCATCATTGAAACTTACTGCTACCAATACTAATGCAGGAGCCTAGCTACTGTAAGGGCACGTCCACAGCTGGGTCGCACCTGAGATTACAGATAATTAGAAACACAAACACAGCAAATATAGTTATGGCTCTTTATTACAATTTTAGTTCTTTCATCAGTACAGTCTCTTGGGTACTTATGTGATGCCAATGAGGCTTAGGCCTGCTTATAACCCTATATCCCCTTCTCATTGTGGGGTGGGTGGGATGGCAATTTAAGGCAGTTGTTGTCCGCGTGGCTCCCGTGTCGAAAGTGAAATATCTATAGCGAGCAGTCACTTTTCTAGCCGAGATTAAGGTTTTTTGGTTGAAAGGCAGCATAATTTAGTTCAATAATACAATATAGGTGGAACCGCAGGTGCCCTCTCTACTGGGCGATCGTGCGGCGGAAGTGCCGAAGACCCGCTAGACAGTGTTAGTAGTATATAGTTCAGGTTAGTTCAGTAAGGAGCCGCTAGTTGGCGACATATCGGAGCAGCCTTAGTTACTGGCGCTTGGCTGTATTCGCATTTCCAATTACCCGCATTGCCTTAGCATCACCTACAATTTGCTTGTATTCAAATATATGATGTCTTATAGTGTTTTATTGTATCACTTCTTATTCCAATAGAGATTTATTCCAACGCCGAAAAAGTCGGCGTACCACCTGAAAATGGAAAGCTAGGCACCTGCTGATGTTTCCCTTAGGTGGTTGTTGGAGTTTTATGTCCTGGCCACATCAAATGTAATATCAAGACATACTCAATTGTGACAGTGCACATTCATGGATACTCTATAGTACTGCCCCACTGGTACACCAGGCTGCCAGCACTATGGCCTGATATCCCACTCGAACCCATGGGTGCCCCTTTGTTAACTGTGGCTAGCCATATAATGGTGTGTATGCGAAGTAATACAATATGTATACTATTTCTACAAGTGTCTAAAGTCAGCGATGCAGATATAAATGAAATAGTGTTTCCCTTCAGTGAACCAACTCTTCAATGTGGATTGCTGAGAATTCCACCAGGTGCCTGCTTTTATCTAGGCTCCCATGCATTCAGCATCTTGTTTGTTGTTGTTTTACGTCCTAGCAACATCCAAGGTCATAGTGCTGCCCCACTGGGAGACCAGGCCGCCAGCAGCATGACCTGATATCCCAGTCGGTCACATTATCCTGAGACTGAGCATAGCAGTCCTTGCCCTATCCTAATACGGCAGAGTGCCTGGCTAGGAAGTGACAAGTATCAATTTTTTAAGTTATTGGGTTAACTCGACCAGGGTTTGAATCCGCAATCCCATGGTCTACCAACACTGGAGACGGACTCAGTCAGCCATCCAGTCTGGTTCATTCAGAATTAGACATAATAAGCTGCAGCCAGAAGCGACGGTAAATGACTAGTAAGCCGAAACCATTGGTGCCCAGAGCTGATATTGTATTAAGGCTGGGGACAAGCGGGGTGTTGACAGGGTCCCCCTGAAGAAAAAGCACGCCTTGTCTCCTGGGTGTCTTCTGTGGGGGGGGGGGGGCAGAGAGGAGGCAGGGGGCGTGTGGGTGGGGGGCAGAGAGGAGGAAGGGAATGGGCGGGTGTGTGTGCGCGGGGGGAGGGGTTGGTGCCGTCGCCAAACCACCCACTACCTCCATTATCGCCCGAGTTGTGTCTGTTTGGTTGCCATGGTAATTGTGTTAGTAGCGTCTCGCGTGGTGGCGCCCCCAATTGGGTTAGGTGGTTGCGCGCACCGCCGCCGCTACTCTCCACCCGTAGGCTTTGCCCGCGAGCAGCTATAATTATGTACTCTCGTCACTCACCCAATCTATGCTTAGAGAGCGCCGGGTGGAGGTCGGGAGGCAGGGAGGCGCGGGGACCGGCCTGACGGCTTCGGCGGCCTGGCGGCCCGGCGGCCCCCTACCGGCCTCCTAATGACCCACACGCGTTGCGCACGCGCGTGGTTAATTGGATTAGCCTGGCGCAGATGTGTGTGTGTGTTGGATGGGGGGGGGAGGATAGCCTGCTCTCACCCTCTAGTGTTGGCGGTGGCCCTGGCCAGTGTTACATACACTTTCTTTAGGGGTTGGGGGGTGAGGGGAGGATGCAGGAATGACGTGCGTTTCATCGAGTTTCGGGCATGCGCGGGTCGGTGGTGACGGTGTCGTCTGCATTGTGTGTTAAGTTGGTTGTTTGTTGGAATGTTACATCCTGGCAACACCTAAGGTCATATCAGGATGGGTACCGCCTTGTGACAGTGCACACTCATGGTGACTTCATAGTCCTGTCCCACTGGGAAATCAGGCAGCCAGCAACATAACTTGATATCCCACTCAGTCACATTATCCTGACACTGAGCTAACCAGTCCTTGTCCGTATTAATGCCCGAGTGCCAAGCTAGGAAGTGACAGATATCAATTGTGTACCTCATCGGTTTGATGCGACGGGCACTCAAACTGCCGATCTCCTGCACGGGAGGCCTACGCTCTACCGATTCAGCCACCACGTCCGTGTGTTAAAATTGCACAGTCAGATGGTTTTGAGTTTCCGTCACTTATCAGAGATAAATATATCAAAATGATTGTTATAATCTATATTACTATTAGTACTGTCGTGGGGGGTGTTGAAAATGCCTAGAGCGGGACTCGAGCCCACATCTCTATGCAATCCGTGCCAGTGTGCTAACCATTACACCACCTAGGCTCCCTGATATCACCACACTACCCACACCTACCTGTATATGTGGTTACTTGCCTGAGAGGTCAGTGCAGACTACTACACTCGTCCCCATGGAATTCTAAGTCTTTTAATGCTTACAATTACATACATACAGGCAGTGCACTTACACATAAACAGTGTAGGTTCAACAATTATACAGTGCATAGCTTGTACATGATCCTGGTCACGGAACCAGTGTCATGGGGGGGGGTGATGAAAATGGGAAATATTGTGCCTAGAGCGGGACTCGAACCCACATCTCTAGGCATTCCGGGCCAGTGTGCTAACCATAAACCACATAGGGTCCCTGATATCACCACACTACCCACGCCTACCTGTGTGTGTGGTTACTTGCCTGAGAGGTCAGTGCAGACTACTACCCTACTTTAGTTTCAAGTAACTTTGATCTTAAATTGCTAAGTTTTGAAATATTTGAAGTGCAAGAATGTAACATTAGTTTTGGCAAGAATGCTAACAATGTGACACCATAGGCTTCAGTAGTAACATGTTATATTACATTACCTCAGTATTCCCTTCTATGTGGCAACAGATGTCTAAGTTAGATATGTAGAATCTAAGTTAGATAGTGGTTTTCGTTTTGAAAATGTGATACTTCATCGGATTATGCAGCTTTAAGAGGAAGATGCTTGGAGGCGACTGAGAGTGGGGGTTGGGGGCTGGATGGGGGCTGTGGTGGGGGGACACAAATGGCGCAGTGTGATTGGTGCAGAGGAGCCACGAGGTGAGACCGGAAATGGAAGAGGGAAGGCGACATTATCGACGCGCCTAGCTGTACCGGTACAGCAAGGTCACAGCCAGGTGCATGATTGAACGCCAGCAAAGACTGCCACATATTACATGGCACCAGGGATGATTAAGTGGTCTATTCACACTATTCACGCGTGACCTAGTTCGGCATCAGAACGAGGCTGAGTATGTGTCGGCTATTGAAACTTGCCATAAGACACCTTTGAAACTATCACATTCATTTTTGCATACCTTTTTTCTATTTATTGGTCAATTTCTATGAAGATTGAATGATGCATTTCATTAGGCAATGTCAACAGTGTCGCTCACCTTGGCTGCCAATCTTTTCTTAAATTCAAAATTGTGTAACTTTCTTAATATATATATATATATATTTAAAAAATATACTTTAACCCCTTTAAAGCTTTATTAATTTGTAATTCCTAAGACTAGTTGTTTAAGCGTGTTGCACAGATAACTATGCTGACAGTGCTGCATTACATGATACCAACATAACTATGCAGACTTGAAGTTGGCAGTCATTGTAGTTATCGAATGGGAAAATCACCATTCAAGGGTCACCCAATCTTCATGAAAATTGGCCAACAGATAGAAAACAGGTATGTAAAGATGAATGTCGTAGTTTCAAAAATGAATACCCTCAAATTTGAGTGATTTCGAGAGGTATTGGTCAACGAAAAAGTATTCACATTACCTTTCATACAGCGGTGACTCGCAGATGCGTATGTGTCCTCAGTCTGGTTTCAACATGGCCACGGCGTGAATAGTGTGAATAGTGTGAATTGCCTTCAAACCAATCAAAGCTTGATGTGTCACGTGGTTCCACTGACGTGAATTGTCTTGTTTGACCTGGGCCACGTTCAAGCTATGCCTCCGAGGCGCCTCCGAGAAACGTCACCCTAGTCTGAACGATTTTAGCTGTCAGTCCCCTCGAAAATGGCTAAGAAGAGCTCTCAATGGTTGAAACCACTGAATGTGGTGGCCATTGTCTAGGCGCTTTTTGCCTACTACCTGAAAAGGGAGGCGTCAACGAGTCGACTCCGAGGCGTACCCTGAACGCAAATAAGCCAAAAAGACATCACGGAGCCATCTCCAAGTCGACCCCGAGGCGGACCTTGAACGCGTCCCTGGAGTCTCAAAATCATTGATTTAATTGTCTGTGCAGAATGAGGGAGGATTATACTGTCACCCGCCAGGAAAAGAAAATGCTAAAATGTTAGAATGACGCCCTATGTATGGCCAATTGTTATTGGTCTTCAATATGATTTAGTGCATACACACCTATCTGATTCACCAACGTAGGGAAGCACCACCTCAGAATTTCTGTGCTATATTCCCCGGGGAGAGGGATATGCCAATGAGTACTTTATATATATACAAGTCAGTTTATCTGCAGGGGAACGATGGGGCGGGGGAGGGAGCGGCGGGCCTGGGCAATCGCTGCTGACCATTTCCAAACACCCCACAGTGCTACCCTTTACCATGGGATATTATCTATCATCTATCATCTATCACCTGTCACCTATCACCTATCACCTACCATATATCATATATCACCTACCATATGCCATATGTCATCTATCATATATCACCTCTCACCATACACCCACAGATCAGCTATCACCTATCACCTATCAGCTATCAGTATCACCTATCACCTGTGACCTATCACGCATCACCGACCATATATCATATATCACCTACCATATGGCAGATGTCATCTATCATATATCACCTATCACCATACTCCCACAGATCAGATATCACATATCATCTATCAGTATCACATATCACCTGTCACCTATCACCTACCATCTATCATATATCACCTACCATATGTCATATGTCATCTATCATATATCACCTATCACCATACATCCACAGAGCAGCTATCACCTATCACCTATCACCTGTCAGTATCACCTATCACCTCCCACCTCTCACCTCCCACCCATCATCCACCATACACCTCACACCTCCAACCACACACCACCCACCATCCACCACCCATCACCCATCGCACCCATCACCCATCAGCTAACCACCTATCACCCATCACCCATCACCTAACCACCTATCGTCTATTATCATTGGAAGCAGGCGCAAATATTATCTCGCACCACACTTACATTACACTGCACCTAATGTGTGGGTGTCTCGGGTTCAGTGTCCCTGGTTTTCAGTCGTCGTGCCACCAAATAAATGCCCGCAATAGACTACATCACGGTTCCGACTGCGGATGCGCAGAAAACGGCCTTGGGAGCAAAGCAAAGGCGTATGGCCATTGAGTTTGCCTATAGGCTCATTGAAAAATGTCAGTTTTATTCAAAATTAATAGAAATCCCCAAACCTAACCTTATCAATTTAATATAATCTTTTTGTTAAACCTGTTTTCTATATGTGTTCCAAGCGGTTTGTGCCTAGGTGGTGTGGTTTTATCAATATTTTACTTTTTCTGTATGGAGATTACTCACTGCCATTGACAATACATTGAGTACTCTGGCTGTGGCTCTAACACTTGTCTGAGTGCCTAGATCTTTCTAAATCTAAATGCACATGGCATAAGATGTGCTGATTATATTGATGTAAATGCAATGCTGGATAACAGATTAATATCTTAATTTATTATATATATATATTTTTTAGTTGGTATTTTATGTTTCAAACAAGAGCTGAGATGAGCTGAATCTAGCACATTTCATAGCTGCACCCAGTGTATTAGCAGGTCCCATGTGCTTTTTGGGGGGGGGGGGGGGGGTTTGCTCTGACCCATCCCACAATGCACCGCGCCGCTAGAACCGTGATGTAGTCTATAAACTGACTTTAATGTGTGTGGTTGACGAACAGCTTTGAAGTGTTGTAGGTGGGGCTGTGTTGACTGGAAGCAGGCTTTCCTGAATGGCGGCCTCTTTCATGGCTATTCAGGGGGCAAATCAGAGTTGTGTGCTTGGAGAATTATCACATAGGATGTGTCGCTGGGTAGCAATGGGGGTGAGCGAGTGCATATAGAGTCTGTTTTCTGTATGGGGCGCTGGTGGGGAAAATAATTTTCGGACCTTCTCGAACATAGAATCTCACCGACTGTATTCTCTGGTTTCTGTATGGGGTGCCGGTGGGGTCAATAATTCTAGGAACTTCTCAAACATAAAATCTCACCGACTGTATTCTCTGGTTTCTGTATGGAGCGCTGGTGGGGTAAATCATTCTCAGACCTTTACACAGTTACAAAGACAAAATCTCAGACTGTATTCTCTGTTTTCAGTATGAGGCGACAGTGGGTTCAATAATGCTCGACCCAGGCAAAAACTAAATCTCACAGACTGTATTCTCTGGGTTTTATGTGTGGGGCACCAGTGGGGTAAATAATTCTCGGATCTTTACAAACACAACATCGTACAGATACTATTCTCTGTTTTCTGTATGAGGCGCCAGTGGGTTAAGTAATTCTTGACGTCGCCAAAAACTAAATCTCAACAGACTGTATTCTCTGGTTTCTGTGTGGGACACCAGTGTGGACAATAATTCTCGACGTCTTCAAAAACTAAATCTCACAGACTGTATGTATTCTCTGATTTCTGTGTGGGACACCAGTGGGGTCAATAATTATCGGACCTTTACAAACACTAAATCGGTCACAGTGTATTCTCTGTTTTCTGTACTAGGCACCATATCGGTCAATAATTCTCGGACTTTTACAAACACAAAATCTTCCAGACTGCATTCTCTCTTTTCTGTATGGGGTGCGATAGGGGTCAATCCTCGGACCTTGTCAAACACAAAATATCACCAACTATACGTTTGTCGCTATCATAAGGCTAGTTTGCATATTTGTTGTTGCTTTACGTCCTAGCAACATCTAAGGTCATATCAAGACGGGTACCGACTTGTGACAGTACGCACTCATGGCGATTTTATAGTGCTGCCCGACTGTGAAATCATGCCACTGGCACCATGACCCGATATAATAATCAGTTTCATTATCCTGACACTGATCTAAACCAGTCCTTACCCTATCCTATTAATGCCAAGCGCCAGGCTAGGAAGTGACAAGTTTCAATTTTGTACATCATTGGTTTGACAGCCAACTGTGGGTGTGGGTGTGGGAATTTTACTCCCAATCTTCCACCTAGGAAGCCTGCATTCTACCGATCCGGCCAAGGCACCCGGTGGGTGTCACTCAAACACAGAGGTATGTCGCTGTTTTAATGTTCTTCCATTTCGGTCCCTAATGGGTGATTTGTGTGCAAACCAACTTTCATCTTCCAGCAAAGAGGGGAAAAACAAACTGTTTTATCTCAATACAACTTCACCCACATTGAACACCCTAAATGCCCAGTCACATACACATTAGTGGACGTAGTTGAACGTAGTGGAGGCTAATGTAGTTGAACGTGGTTGAACGTGGTTGAACGTAGTTGAACGTAGTTGAATGTAGTTGAACGTATTTGAACATAATTGAACATAATTGAAAATGATTGAGTGTAGTTGAACATACAAGAGAAGTATGGATGCCAGTCCCTTCAACTATGTCCATCTACGTTCAACTGTGTGCAACTACATTCAACTATGTTCAACTACATTCAAGTATGTTCAACTATGTTCAACTATGTTCAACTATGTTCAACTACGTTCAACTACATTCAACTATTTTCAACTACATTCCACTACATTCAATTATGTTTAACTATGTTCAACTATGTTCAACTACGTTCAACTAAATTCAACTACATTAGCCTCCACTACATTCAACTACGTCCACTAATGTGCATGTGACCGAGCCTTTAGGGACATAATACAATTAAAATATCACGATGACACTGCTTCATTATCTGGGCCAGACATAAAACATGCAGATGCATCGGTAGCAAGTAAGATGCAAAGTGTTTTGGACTTGAACGCTGTCTCTATAACTATAAGCAGCACCTCACAACCAGTATGGTCGAGATTTAAGAAGCCTCCCTTGTGCAAAGAATCAATGCATAATGTAGAAGAGTCTGCATAGACTTTGTCATATGCTCAGAATTTCTATTAAATAAAACGCATTACGCTCGGGTGGCTATAGTATTCATTGGAGAATATAATACTGGACACGGT
>CM059199.1:40870037-40920307 GCA_030323885.1 Branchipolynoe longqiensis | reverse complement strand
AGGAAAAAAAAAAATTTTTTTCCTATCCTTGGTAGTTTATAACCAAATAACTCGTCCAAATTGGACCAACGAAAGTCTAAACTTTCCATAATGATGCCCTAATGCATCATAATTAAGCTAACCACAGTTTTTATTATACTTACTGCGTATTTGCTTGTATGTAGACTAATTTTTTGCCGGAGCAACCCAACGACACGTAATCCAGTCGTGAGTTGTATATGCTAATTGCTGGTACCTCACGTGCTTCCTTCTCCCTAGCCTGAGGCTAGCCTGAGGCTGTATACCGAGGTAAAATATATATATATATATTAGGTTGGTCAATATCCACACGGAATGGCCAAATGATTTAGAGCGTCCGTCTCCTGTGTGTTAGATCGTGGGTTCGAATCCTGGTCGAGTCAAACCAATGACTTAAAAATTGATACTTGTCGCTTCCTAGCCAGGCGCTCAGCATTATTAGGATATGGCAAGGAGCAGTGGAATGAGGAAGACCAATTGCCTCCGACTAAAATTTCCCCTGCTTAAACAACTAATGTACAAAAGAAATATATAATTCACTTGACACACGCTTGAAGTAACTTTTATTTTAACTTGCAAACTTTGGAGATGCTTGAAGTGCAAACATGCAGAATTACTTTCTGTGTGCATGTCAAAACGCTGATGTCATAGGCATAAGCAATAACATGTTATATTATATTGATTTAATATGCCCTACTAATATGTGACAAGACACAGTTAATATATATATATATATGTTACCGATCTTACTAATATCACTAAATTACTATGTTACTAATGCCATTATCTAAGTTAGAAAAAGTTTGTTTCAGTTAACGCCACCTCTAGAGCACATTAATTTGTATCATCGGCTATTGGACTTCAACCATATGGTCATTCTGCCATATTTCTTTGTGGAGGAAACCTGCTGCTGCTACATTGGCATCTCTTTCCGATAAGCAGCAAGGGACCTTTTATATGCACTTTCCAACAGATAGGGCAGAACATACCACAGCCTTTGATGAACCAGTTGTGGACCACTGGTTGGAACAGAAAATAGCCCAGACTGCAAATGGGTGCACTGAGCAAGATTCGATCGGATGACCCAAACATTCACAGGTGGACACGCTACTGCCTGAGCTACGTCGCACTCCCCATCTAAGTTAGATATACCAAACTAACTATAGAGAACTGGATTGGTTTTGAAAATTTGAAGTTTTGTTTAATGGATTATGCAGCTTCACATAGACTCCCTGGCGTGAGGAACTGCCATGCGATGCAGTAACAATAATGACACAAACTCTTTTTTACATCTAATAAGTAAAGAAAATGGCTTTAACAACGACAACCATTGTCGGCAAATCACTCAATTGGGGACTGATCGTATATATCTCAAAACTGTGACACTGATCATATATCTCAAGGTAATCAAAGGCGTCAGCGGAGAACAGATCGTCTCCTTCACCAACCAGACTCTCTGACTACGGCTACACACACATTTCCAACGTGCCACCGCACATTCCAAGCACAAATTGGACTCCTCGGTCATCGACGAGTTCACAACAAATGTGAGTTGCTGTCATCATCGCCACCCATGGACAAAGAACAAGATATTGGGAATTTGTATCATATCAAATTCTGATATCTCCCATTAGTTACATGATACACCACCCACACACACCCTCCAGTGGTATCTTTATGAAATATGTTTCCAGTCTATCATCGGAGCCTCCAAGAACTCACCCCCCCACCCACCCGCACTCCACGCCCTTCGCACACACGCGCACACGCACACGCACACACCTCCCTCAGTCATCCCCACTACACAGTATTGTATCGATTGAACATTACTTGTCCTGTGTCCATATCATTATATGCATCTTAAATGTTTGCATATATGCATACATACAGGGACATATCTGATTCTCAGTGGAGATTTGAATTGCAGAATTGCAGATTTGTTGGAGCAATGTATTTAACATAAGTAGGAACTTTAATTTAATGTGTCATTGGTTGCTCGGCTGGAAGATCATGCACACCCTTGTGGAAGCCAAACAGTGAATGACCTCACTACATGTTTGTAGTTAAAGTTGCATCCGATGGATTTGAGTTTTGGTCCTTCTTCTGAGATATATATATTAATTTGATCGTGATAATTTACCTTATTTTTAGACCAGACGGGATGGCCGAATGAGTTAGAGCGTCCATCTTCCATGTTCATAGACCATGGGATCGTGGGTTTGAACCGTGGTCGCGTCAAACCAATGACTTTAACATTGATACTTGTCAGTTCCTAGCCAGGCGCTCAGCATGATTAGGATAGGTCAAGGACTGGTTAGCTCAGTGTCAGGATAATGTGACTGAGTGGGAGATCAGGTCATGGTGCTGGCAGCCTGGTCTCCCAATGGGACAGCACTATAAAGTCACCATGAGTGCGCACGTTCACAAGTCGGTACCCGTCCTGATATTACCTGATATGTTGCTAGGATGTAAAACAACAAACAAACAAAACTAATTTTAGTTTAAAGTAACTTTATTTAAAATGACTACATTTTGAGACATTTGAATTTCAAACATGTAAAATTAGTTTTGGCAAGAACGCCAACATTCTGACACCATCGGCTTCAGCATTAACAGGTTCTATTAAATTGTCTCAGTTTCCGATCCATGTGGCAACACATGCTTAATAAATACATCAATATCTAATGGCAGGTACACACCTACCGTTTGTGCAAACCCACCTACCATATACAATCTAAAACAGCCCATTTCGCACACAAAAATCGCTCGGTGTGCACTCCCCGCGTACACCTAGCGATTGCGATTCCCGACTAAAAACTCAGTTTTAGCGCTAAAACGGGCCGATTACGATTGCGATTCACGATTCGAAAAATGAATAGGCCCGTTTTCAGTTTTAAGCGGGTCGGGTGAAGTCGCGAGTTTTAGTGCGCGAATCGTAAACGGTAGGTGTGTACTTGGCATTAGTTAGCTATGTAGAGTAAAATCTATATAATTATTTTGGTTTTGAAAATGTGATGCTTAATCGGACTATGCAGCTTTAAACCGCATACTGGACAATTATTTCTTCGACATAGTATGTCCAGTCAACGCCAAGCATTACACTCTCACCATTTCTACAACCCACCATCACCCGTCGCCTTCCACCAACCCACTGGTGTGCTCAGTGTCAGGATAATGTGACTGAGTGGGATACCAGGTCATGGTGCCGGTGGCCTGGTTTCCCAGTGGGACAGCACTATAAAGTCACCATGGGTGCACACTGTCACAAGTCGGTACCCGTCCTGATATGACCTTAGATGTTGTTAGGATGTAGAACAACAACAAACAAACAAACAAACATCCACCAACCCCACCCCCACACCCACATTTCCACTTACAGCCAGCACACCACCATCCCTATGCACCACACATCCACACATATGGAGACACCATACTATACAAACTATGCTCACAAATATAATTGATCAAATTGAAAAACAATCGAAAACTCTCTGATTTTACACCATAAACAAGTTTACAGAAATTATTAATGAAGGAAATCAATCCATGTGGATTATGACCACTACTGCACAGCGGCGAAAAAAAGTGCATACGCTTAACCGTTATGAGCAGAATAAACACACAATCACACCAACAACTAAAAAAAGCAACATCCAACTAGGTACCTAGCGTGCCGGTAGTGTCCTGGGCCAAAGGAATCGGGGTGGGCATCTCTGTATGTGTGTGGTGTGTGTGTGTGTCCAGACTGGTGTTGGTTGGTTGGTTGTTGGCGTTTTATGTCCTGGCAACATCTATGGTCATACCAGGATGGGTACCGACTTGTGATAGTACACACTCATGGCAACTTTATAGTGCTGCCCCACTGGGATATCAGGTGACCAGCACCATGACCCGATATCCCACTCGATCACATTTTCCAGATACTGAGCTAACCAGTCCTTGCCCTATCCTATTAATGCTGAGCACCTGGCTAGGAAGCGACAAGTATCAATTTTTATAAGTCACTGATTTGACGCGACCATGGATCAAACTCCTTCTGCTAGCGAGGCCCGCGCTCTACCGATTCGGCCACTTCGCCTGGTCCAGGCGTGTGTGTATTTGAGTGGTGTGCATGTGCGTGTGTGTGCAGGTATGTGTGTATGTGTGCGTGGGTGTCTCTAGGCCTGTGTGCATGGGTGTGAAGGTGGGTGGGTTGGGGTGTGAAGGCATAATTCCTCCATCATCAGCGACGTGCCACGACGGGGACCCTAATTTATGGGCAGGCAAGCTCCAATCAAGTCATCGTTTTCTCCTCCCGTACACTGCTATGGTTTTTTATCAGATACCCCCCACCCTGCCGCCCCCCCCCCCTTCCCCGCACACACCATGCAGTATTTCACGTCGTGCCATTTTCAGGCGGTGGGCGCTGCGAGGTGCTCAGGTGGTCTGCTATGGGGAGGGGGGAGGAGGGCAGGAGGTGGGGGTGAGAGGAAGGGGGAGAGGGAGCGGGAAAGGGTGATATGGGGGAAAGGGATGGGTGGCAGACAGGGAGGCGAGGAGGAGGGAGAAGAGGGGAGGTAGGATAATGAGGATGAAGGGAGGGGGGAGAGGAGGTGAGCGGGAGGAGGGATGAGGGAGGAGGGAGGGCGGGGGAAGGAGGGGAGGGAGGATGGAGGGGGAGGTGGGATGGAGGGGGAGGTAGGATGGAGGGCGGAGGGAGGATGGAGGGAGATGGAGGATGGATGGGAGGGGAGAGGATGGAGGACGGATGGAAGGATTGGGACTGAAGACGAGGAAGGATGGAGGAGGGTGGAGGAGAGAGAAGAAAGGAGGAGGATGGAGGAGGTAGGAGGAGGGAGGAGGTAGGAGGAAGGTGGAGAACGGATGAGGAGGGAGAAGCAAGGAGGAGGAGTGATGAGGGAGGCGGAAGGAGGAGGAGGGAGGAGCGAGGAGGAAGGTGGAGGAGGGATGAGGAGAGAGAAGCAAGGAGGGAGGAGGGAGGCAGAAGGTGGAGGAGGGAATGAGGGAGGTGTAGGAGGGGTGGAGGGGGTGGAGGAGGGTGGAGGGAGGGTGGAGGAGGTGGAGGAGTGATGAGGAGAGAGAAGCAACGAGGAGGAGGGGGAGGAGGAGGAGGGAGGAGGAGGAGGGAGGAGGGAGGAGGGAGGAGGGAGGGGGGAGGGGGAGGAGGGAGGAGGGAGGAGGAGGGAGGAGGGAGGATGGAGGAGGGGGAGGGAGGGGGGGAAGGTGGGGGAGGGATGAGGAGAGAGAAGCAAGGAGGAGGAGCGAGGAGGAGGGAGGAGGGAGGAGGGAGGAGGGAGGAGGGAGGAGGGAGGAGGGAGGAGGGAGGAGGGAGGAGGGAGGAGGGAGTAGGGAGGAGGGAGGAGGGAGGTGGAGGGATGAGGAGGGTAGAGGAGGGTAGAGGAGGGATGAGGAGAGAGAAGCAAGGAGGAGGAGGGAGCAGTGCGATATACTAGTTACTTCATCCATTATATGTGTTACCAGGGGCTCTAGTTCTTCTTTCTCTTACATGGCGCCACCTGCGAATGGGCAATCCTCACCTACTACCGCCACTGTTGGCTGGACTATTAACTATATATATATATCTCTCTGTTCCGTACACTTCTCCCACCTGTGGCTACAGCGCCAACAAGTTGGAGAAAATATTACGAAACTCGGAGGTTCGCCTTAAACCGGTCAGGGGTGTTTATAAAAAACACCAACATCATCCTCTATTAGGATCCGGGAGACTTTTCTTAGGAAATGAGCAACTCGGGTTGCCATTTCTCCCTGTCTGAAAAACAGGTGTCGATAGAACTCAGTATCGGTTTCGTTTGTGCCAGCGGCACGCAATGTTCTATCCGTAAGTTAAAAAACGTACAAAGTCCAAACAGGACTGAAGAAAGTTCTGAACTTTCATAAAAAGATGCTATAGAGCATGATAAACAAAGTTATCGAAGAAAACAGTACTTACTTTTGGATAAAAGCAGTAGTAGTAGATAAATCCTGTGGAGCAACTCACAAACGTCCTCCCGTTGTGAGTTACTTATGCTAATTGCTGGACCCGGATGTGCTTCCTTCTCCCTAGCCTACGGCTAGCCAGAGGCGGCATACCGAGGTAAAATATATATATATATATATATATATATATATATATATTTATGTGTGTGTGCATTGCAGTAAGTGCCGACAGGTGGCGCCTTTGTTTGTTACATGAAGCGAATGTAATTGCAAATATGCCTCTTCCACCACCGCACTCCCACGAAATTGAGGTTAGATTGCACTTCTTATTATGAAAGAACTAACAATCCCTTGCTTTCCTCCGACTTGTAGATCCTGGAGAATATTCTTCAATGGCGATAAGACATTTCATATAAGACCTGCGGGTTTTTTTGGGCGGGGGTGGGGCTGGGAGTTATTTACCCCAAAACAGACATTTCCTTTAATTTGTTATTAACTTGTTGTTCTCGAGGCAGAACGATTTCTCTGTGCCGCTGACGTTCTTGATATTGCACCATGTGTTGCTAGTGCAAAAAACCCCAAGTAAATATCCAATGTTATAGGTGTTATATCGATTAGCAGACAGCATATACACAGATAAACACTAACATGGTCTGATGGTTTTGAATTTCTGTATTTTTTCTGAGATAAATATATTAGATCGATCCTTAGTATTGACTTTAAATTAGTTCAAAATTACTTTTATTTTAAATGGTAAACTTTTGAGATATTTTGAGTGCAAACATGACAAATTAGTTTTGGCAAGCTTGCCAAAACTCTGACAGCATAGACTTCTGCAGTAACAGGTTATGTTAAATTCACTCAGCATTGCCTTATACCCAGAAACAAATGCTTAATAAGTGCATCAGTATCTAAGTTAGATATGTAAAATCAAAGCTAGATAATTGGTTTGGTTTTGAAAATTCGATAATTCATCGGACTATGCAGCTTTAACAAGTAGGAAAAAAACAATAAACACTTTTAGCCACTATCCTCCACCCCACCCCAACACACCCACTCCTCCCCCACCCCCACCCACACCCACACCCACATCACCCAGGACCCCATCACCCACAATTCAGGCAAAATCACTTTCCTGGATTTAACATGCAGGGCCGCCACGAGCCCGAATGCTAGAAAGCTGCTCGGAGAGTGCAGAGGCAACTCCCCGCCGAAGGCCCCTTCAATCACCGTCCGCTTGGTATGCAGTACGCCCGGCGTCTAAGCAGGCCCCGCCCGCCCGGTCACCGGCCGCCATCTTGAATTCAGTCGGTCATCCGGGGATTTGAGGAGGAGGGACGCTTAAAGCCCCTCTCATGGCTCCCCTCTCCCCGCACCACCTCCACACCCCCCTGGGGCCCCCCACCCATCTCTAACATACTCAGCCACCTATCTACATTCACACTCACACACTCGTACAGACCAGACGGGATGGCCGAATGAGTTAGAGCGTCCATCTCCCATGCTGGTAGATCATGGGGTCGTGGGTTCGAACCATGGTCGAGTCAAACCAATGACTTAAAAATTGATACTTGTCGCTTCCTAGCCAGGCACTCGGCATTATTAGGACTGGGCAAGGACTGGTGTGCTCAGTGTCAGGATAATGTGACTGAGTGGGATACCAGGTCATGGTGATGGCAGCCTGGTTTCCCAGTGGGACAGCACTATAAAGTTGCCATGAGTGCACACTGTCACAAGTCGGTCCTGCTATGACCTTAGATGTTGATATGATGTAAAACAACAACAAACAAAGAAACACAAAAATACAGACTCCAACACACACACACACTCACAGTCACACACACTCACACACATACACATACACATACTAACACACACTCACAGTCACACACACCAACACACACTCACACACTGTCAGTCACACACACTCACACACAATCACATACTATTACTCACTCACACAAACACTCATACACACACACTCACCCACACTCACACATACTCTCGCAGTCACACAAACTCACACACACCAACACACACATACAGACACACTCACACTCACAGTCACACACTCACGCACACTCACATACACTTACACAGTCACACACACACTCACACACAGTAACATATACTCACACTCACACACTCACAAACAATGACACACACCAGAAATGGTGGCCGAATCGGTAGAGCGTAGGATTCGCCTGAGGAAGGAAGATTGGGAGTTCGAATCTCAGCCGAGTCAAAGCAATGACTTATAAAATTGATACTTGTCGCTACCTAGGCTAGGTAGCTTGGCATTAATAGGATAGGACAAGGACTGCTTAGCACAGTATCAGGATAATGTGATTGTGTGGGATATTGGGGCATGGTGCCAGTGGCCTAGTCTCCTAGTGGGGCAGCACTATAACGTCGCCATGAGTGCGATTCGGCCACTGTGTCCGGTGGTAGTACGCTGAAAAAGGCAGTTTGCGTTGGTAAACAATCGTAGTGCAATAAAGTATAACACGGCATGCATATGCAGAACAACACATCATGGTCAGTGAGTGTGTGAGTGTGTGTCTGTGAGTGTGTATGTGAGTGTGAGTGTATGTGTATATGTGGGTGCATGTGTGTGTGTGTGTATGTGTGTGTGTCGGGGACTGAACAACATAAGTTCAGACCAACCACATATAAATATAAAAGACACAGCCAACTAGCAACCAAACCCAATCGTGTATTCTCCCCATGCACTGGAGAAACGATATGATATCGTTCAGGGTGAAGGCAGCCCCTCTCTACCGGCAATGCATTCACCTCATAAGCTTCCCCCCTAGCGGCTGTCAAGCGCATTACTGGACATCTCGTCGTACTAACAGTTCACACTATCAGTCCCCCCGACAATTGTCTCAATATCATGTTGAACACAAATCAACAACCGTGCAATTAAAGGTGCCAAACCAGGGCCGTACTAGCTATGCCACAACATTGAAGAAATAATGAGTAAATACAAAAATGTACAATTAAATGTACCAAACCAGGGCCGTAATAGCTATACAACATTGAAGAAAGACCCAGTAATCTGAATATAATTCATAATCCATTTACACCCAAAATAATAATAATAATAATAATAATACCATCTACATACAAAATCAATGCTTTTCAAATACTTCCACTATAAATCATTTCATGTATTAAGAATGTGACGATCTTTCTTGTCATAATTAAACTAATTAAACGAATTCAATTCTTTGGTCAAGTACTTGCTGACTTATAATAATGAATGCTATTTGAGGTTAATTTGTTCTTATTAGTTGTGCAGGGCTCTTGAATGAAGTAATGCTTCTTGTCATTTGACTACTGTCTCATGATGAATCCAGCATGATTTAACTCAGCGAATCAGGGATTATTGTGGGCCCGATGTGGACTAGAAACACAATCAAGCATTGTTGTAGGGTAATCTTTGTTGAGACACAAGAAGAAATTTGCATCGCAGACAATCGGCCTTCCACACGGCACTGCTCTTTGCCCTATCTTAATAATGCATAGTGACATGGTAGGTCCTAAAGATAATCAAATTTTAAGGAATTAGTTTAGATATTACTTCAGTGAGAATGGCACCAATTGCATTACAAGAATAAGCTGTGTGAAGCGGGTGATGGCGCCACGATCGGTTGACTAGGCTGGAGCAGCGGATGACTAGTCTAGACTCCAACAGTCGATGACTGGGGGAGTGCTAGCTAGCAGGAGGGATATTCCGGGATATTATACTCGTACAGTTCTTACACAGCCTCCGGTGCGACTGACACTTGTATGACAATGGTAGTAACGATAATAGTTCATATATAATGGAAACAATTCCCTTCGTATTTTTATACTCGCATACAGCGTTATACATCACATAACAATACAATCACCTGAACATATATCATATTACAATTCACACAAATATATTGTATTTGTTGACATCCAGAATAGTCTTCTTAAAGCTGCACATTCCGATGAAAGCATTGAATGTTGAAAACAAAAACACCGACATAGATTTGATTCTACTTATCTAACTTAGACACTGATGCACTTATTAAGCATGTGTTGCCACATAGAAGGGAATACCAGCGCTATTTAATAGAACCTGTTATTGCAGAAGCCTATGGTGTCAGAGTTTTGGTGTGTTTGACAACATTTATGTGGTATGTTTGCACTTCAAATATCTCAAAACTTAGCCATTTAAAATAAAAGTTACTTCAATCTAAAGTAAGATGGAGTATAACGATCAGCCTAATATATTTACCCCAGAAAATGACAAAATCTCTCTGGTATTTGGAGCACATGTAACATTATTTAGATTGGTATTCGGCAGTCATATGTAGGGCAAGGGTTTATTTTGCAATTCAACATTAATACATTGCTGCTCTTTGAGTTGGAGCGGTGTATTATCTACCACCATGGGTCGCGTGTTAAAAACACCTCTGTGGCAACCGCTACTTGTCGGGTATTTGGAGCATGTGTAACATTATGTAAGGCCCTGTCACACTATGGCGTTTCTCACCAACGCGCTTCGATGCATGCCGACAGGTTGGGTTTTTGTTCAAAACGTCGGTACACGTCCGGTACGTTACCGGCACGTTGCCGGCGTGTTACCGGCGCGTTACCAGCGCGTCGGTACATAGCAACGTGTGAATGGACACGTCGGCGCGCATCGAGCCGCGTCAAGGTTTTGTGCTTGCAGAAAACTTTCGACGGGCCGCGACGCGCGGCAGCGTGTTGGCGGGCGCGTTACGAACGCGTTAGCAACACATTGACACACGTTGGTGGTGCACCGGCAGAATGCTGGCAGACCGTTGATCAACGTCAGTTAACGTTGGCTTTTTTCCCCCCAAAATGCGACCGTTCCGTCGGCGCGTCCATAACGTCCCATCGACAGGTAGTGGGTGCGCTATTGGCGTTGGTCCAGCGTATCTTGGCGCATTGGACGTGTTGCCGGAGTGCCTGGACGCATTGGCCGCGCGGTGTGGACGCGCTGCGGGCGCGTCCTAACATGTTGCTGGCAGGTATGTACGCGTTGACACGGTACTAACGCGACACTAACGCGACACCAACGCGCCGTCAGCGCGCCAACAGCACGCCGACAACACGCTGATGGCACGCTGGGAACCCGCTGGTGGGATGTTGACATGTTGTTCTGCCGCGCATCAAAACGCGTTGGCCACGCTCTTATAGCACGCTACTAAGACGCTGCGCCGCATCAAACTTTCTCCCAAAGCGGCGAAGAGTTGGACGCGTGCCGACGGGTTGCAAATATTTTCCGCGTTGCCGGCGCGCCGGCGGAAACGTCGTAGTGTGACAGGGCCTTTAGATTGTTATTCGGCAGTCGGCTGTAGGGCAAGGGGTTATTTTGCAATTCAACATCAATACATTGCTCCTCTTTGAGTTGGAGCGGTGTATTATCTACCACCATGGGCCGCATGTTAAAAATACCTCTGTGGCAACCGCTAATTGTCTGGTATTTGGAGCACCTGTAAGTGTAACATTATTTAGATTGTTATTCGGCAGTCGGCTGTAGGGCAATGGGGTTATTTTGCAATTCAACATCAATCCATTGCTGCTCTTTGAGTTGGAGCGGTGTATTATCTACCACCATGCGCTGCATGTTAAAAACACCTCTGTGGCAACCGCTAATTGTCTGGTATTTGGAGCATGTGTAACATTATTTCGATTGTTATTCGGCAGTCGGCTGTAGGGCAATGGGGTTATTTTGCTTTCTGCTCTTTGAGTTGAGCGGTGTATTATCTACCACCATGCGCTGCATGTTAAAAACACCTCTGTGGCAACCGCTAATTGTCTGGTATTTGGAGCATGTGTAACATTATTTGATTGTTATTCGGCATCGGTGTAGGGCAATGGGGTTATTTTGCAATTCAACATCAATCCATTGCTGCTCTTTGAGTTGGAGCGGTGTATTATCTACCACCATGCGCTGCATGTTAAAAACACCTCTGTGGCAACCGCTAATTGTCTGGTATTTGGAGCATGTGTAACATTATTTAGATTGTTATTCGGCAGTCCGCTGTAGGGCAATGGGGTTATTTTGCAATTCAACATCAATCCATTGCTGCTCTTTGAGTTGGAGCGGTGTATTGTCTACCACCATGGGCCGCATGTTATTTTCACACAATGTTGCATAATATATACATTTTCAAACATTCAGAGAGGAACTATGCACCCATGTAAATTACACAGAAAAACACAAGAACATTTCGGTAGAACGACCATTGAGGTATGCGATAGAGACTGCCCCTCCCTCCTTCCCCCCCCCCCCCCTCCCGCTAGTTATGCATTAGGCGGCGGTGCCGTCCCCTCGTGGCACATCTCGCACATCGGTCACGGGACAATGACAATTTACACGTTCACACCCCGACAGACCCTCCTCCATCATCTTGCCCCGCCCCGATTTGCGAATCTCACTAATTAACGAGTCCTAATGAGCCTGACGGATCGCCGCCCGGGGTGGGGGGGGGAGGGGGGGCGGGAGTACGGGGGGAGGCCGGGGGAGGGGTAGGAATGTAGCCGGTCTCCTCACTCCGTCAAAGCCGGCATCGACCCACTGCCCTCCCGCGTCCACACACCCTTAATCTGGACTTACACCATATATATATATATATATATATATATATATATATATATATATATATATATATGTATGTGTAATGATATATACATATATATAATTTGAAATAATATATCATATATATGTGATGTATAATGCAGAATGCGAGTATAAAACTATAAAGATACAGAAGGGAATGTTACATATTATTATGTTTATAGACGGGATGGCCGAATGAGTTAGAGCGTCCTTCTCCCGTGCTGGTAGATCGTGGGTTCGAACCCTGGTCGAGTCAAACTGATGACTTAAAAATGTATACTTGTCGCTTACTAGCCAGGTGCTCGGCATTATTAGGACAGGGCAAGGACTGGTGTGCTCAGTGTCAGGATAATGTGACTGAGTGGGATACCAGGTCATGGTGCCGGCGGACTGGTCCAGTAGGACAGCACTATAGGATGGCTACCGACTTGTGACACTGGACACTCATGACAGCTTTCTTGTGCTGCCCCACTGGGAGACGAGGCCGCCAGCACCATTACCTGATATCCCACTCAGTCACATTATGCTGATACTGAGCCAATCAGTCCATGCCCTATCCCAGTAATGCTGAGCGCCAGGTTAGGATGCAACAAGTATCAGTTTGGTTAAATCATTGGTTTGACTCAACCACGAATCGAACTTACAATCTTCCACCCCGGAAGCCTGCGCTCTACCGATTTGGTCCCATGTGCTATTTAAGTACATATGTATACATATTCATATGTACATAAATGATACACATGTATATATGCATGTATACATATATTTGTAAATATATACACTTATGACACATATGTGTAATATATACACATATACATATATAGGCATGTGTCATAAGTATGCATTGCAGCTTATTCTGATATATATTTATCGTCATTAAACCAGTTCATAACTTTCCCCAAGGGACAGCAAACAAATACAACTAAAACAATAAAAAATAAAATAAATAAACAAATAGTCACAATCCACATATCCTCGTAGCCTCTTTCTCTCCCTCTTCCCTGCGCAGCAACAAACCGAGGAAATGTGGTGTATATAGATGCAACACAAATCCTTATGTGAGTATAAATAACAAGGGAACATGACTATACATGGGAATATATTACTTCCTAATGCTTACTGCATTATATTGCTACCAGCGCCACCTGTGAGACGAATTTCTCACGGCCTCAAAGCTTTCCAAGTTCCTTTCATTCACATAGATATATATATATGTATTGTCATTGCTTGAACAGGAACTAATTTATTTTCCATATGCTAAGGAATATTAGAGACATTCCTATAGAACTAGGCTAGCAACCGTGAATGCACATCGTGGTAAGACCTTTCAAAATACAGTATAACCCCGTTAAACCAAACCTGAAGGGCCCCTAGAAATTTGTTTGGATTAACCAATCATTGGTTTAACCAAGCTTTGGCTTCGACTTTGACTTGGCTTTGGCAAAAACGGGGGTGCATTATGAAAGTAATATACAGTGTATGTGGACACTTTGATTACTTATTTTTTTATGTATATACAGTATAACCCCATTAAACCAAGCTCGGTTAAACCAAACAATCGGTTAATCCAAAGTTTTTTCGGCAGTCCGGCAAAATACTACCATTTATCATATAGAAAAGTCTCAGATGACCTTATAACCACATGAAAGTTTGGTTTAACCGCACCGGAAGTGGCCTGGGGCCAGACAATTGTGTTTGGATTAACCAATACTTTGGATTAACTGACTTTAGTTTAACCTACTTTATATGATATATGGTAGTATTTTGCCGGGCTGCCGTAAAAAGTTTGGATTTACCGATCGTTTGGTTTAACCGAGCTTGGTTTAATGGGGTTGTACTGTACAGTGTTGTCATTAGATAATGTCTTTTGCGAAGTAGACATATATAGCCACCACATCTTCTATTGTCAACGGAATATATCTCTTATTACGAAAGTATGGACCAAAGGTCAAGGCTGCTGTTGCCTCGTCTTAAGCCACCACATTGGGGTTAGAAACTAGGACATGATGGGCACTGGGTGTTATCCAGTCCTTGCCACTGTGTACAACTGGCATCAGTCAGCTGGTTGGGCGGTTGCGTCCTGGTGTGTTACGTCCTGGCAGCATCTAAGGTCATATCAGGACACATAAGGGAATTAATTATATGTATATATTATATATCTTTTTTAATTCAGATAAGCGCAAATGGTGAATGACGGCGTAGCATCCCGGTTAGGATCGCGGCGCCACCAGTCACTTGGGTTGAGGGGGGGGGGGGGGCATACATCAAGTAAGCCACCCCATCAATAATAAAGTAGTAAATAAACATATAATTCCCTTCCGTGCCTTTATACTCGCATAATGCTTATACATCACATATGTTAACAGGAGTGTTAGCGATAGTACTACTAGTAATAGTAGTGCTCGTGCCGGCTCGGCTGCTGCTCATAGTGGGTTTGCCTCACTGCACGCAAACCCAAGTCACCCAGGCTGCTGCCATCAGCGGTTCGGGGGATAGTAGCGTTCAGTGGACGAGACACTACTGGCACTCCATTAATAATATTAATATAATGTATATATATATCATATATATATATATACAATAAAAGCTGTCTAACCGACCACCTCCAAAGAAGATCGACCACGCCCCTATATCGATTACTTTATTAGGGTCCAAAACAATGCCATTGTATTTGTAACCTTACTATAACTCCCTAATCCGACCACCTCCCAAAATGGTCCCAAGGTCGGTCGATTTAGAGAGGTGTTACTGTATATATGTATATTTACATATATGTAGAATATAATGTATATATATATATAATATATACAATATATATAACATATGCAATATTTACAATATATACAATAGATACAATATATACAATATATACAATATATACAATATATACAATATATATCAATCAATCAATAGTTCCGTCCTCTAGTCGAGGGTTGGATGCAATGGTTCTCCACTTGTCCCGATGGTGTGCTGTTCTGATAGACTGTGAATAATTCAAACCTGTCCACTGTGAAATATTTGTAAACCATGATGTTCTTGGTCTCCCTCTCCCTCTGCTGCCATTCACCTTCCCTTCCAACAATGTACGGTATATTGAACTCTGACGAATGATGTGGCCAAAATAAATAAGTTTCTTTGTCTGTATAGTGGCAAACAAGCTTTTCTTATTTTAAATTTTTCTGAGAACTTCTTTGTTGGTGATCTTCTTTGTCCATGATATTTTCATCATCCTTCGATAAGTCCACATCTCAAATGCTGCTAAATGTTTGTACATTTTCTTAGAGATTGTCCATGTCTCAGCCCCATACATTAGAGTAGACCATACCTACACTGAAGAATACGCTTCCTTGTTTGTATTAATATCTTACTTGATGTTAACACTCTATACATTTTGGAGAATGTTGTTTGGGCTATTGTTATCCTTTTTTTAATTTCTTCCTCACATCTCCCATCATTTGTAATCTTTTGTCTGAGATATATGAATTCGGATACTTGTTCTATGTTTGTGCCATCTATGGTTATATTGATATTTGGTTTATCTGTCTTTTTACTTATAACCATTGTTTTGGTCTTCCTGGCATTCATCTTCATGTTGAATAGTATTCCAGCTTTATTGATTCTATTCATTATATCTTGTAGGTTTTTCTCACTGTCTGCTAGTATTACACTGTCATCGGCATATCTAAGATTGTTGACATTCATGCCACCTATTGTCACTCCCTTGCAATATTCAATGTGTCTGAAAATCATCTCTGTGTACAGGTTAAATAGACATGGTGACAATACACAGCCATGTCGAACTCCTCGTTTACAATATATATAATATATATAATATATAATAAATATATACATACGCATATATATATATATATATATATGTATATATATTATATATATGCATATGTATACATTTATATATATATATGCGTATGTATAAATATATACATACGCATATATATATATATTATATATATATGTATATACATATATATATATACATACAGTCACACATGCGTGTCGGACTCTTGCCTACCATACTTGGGGCGAGTCCTACCACGTGACGTGTAAACGAGTAACCAGCTGATTACGTCCTCCGCTTCTCAACTCATCAAACAATCTGCAGACCTGCCCTAGTTATTGGACAAGCTGCCTGCCTGCGCCATGTCGCCCACCACGCTAATGGCTGCTAGAGTTGCGACCGTGGAGGAGGCCGGGGGGCGCCGGGCACTACTGGAGGAGTTGTGAGAACGGTGTGTGGTTGGTTGCTTGTTGGAGTTGTATGCCCTGGCAGCATCTAAGTTCATATCAGGACGGGTACCGACTTGGGACAGTGCACACTCATGGTGACTTAATAGTGCTACCCCACTGGGAAAACAGGTCACCAGAACCATGACCCGATATCCCACTCAGTCACATTATCTTACCACTCAGCTAAACCAGTCCTTGCCATATCCTATTAATGCCGAGTGCCATACTAGGAAGCGAGAAGTACCAATTTTATAATTCATTGGTGTGACTCGACCAGGAACCGAACTCCCGACCTTCCACCCATCCTGATATGACCTCATATGTTGCCAGGATGTAAAACTCCAACAACCAACCAACCAGCCCGACCTTAAGCGCGCAAGGCCCTCGCTCTAGCGATAAGGGTACGGCGACCGATGAAGGGTTTGTGTGGGTGTTTGTGTGGGTGTTTGTGTGGGTGTTTGTGTGGGTGTTTGTGTGGGTGTGGGTGGGTGGGTGGGTGGGGGTGGTGGAGGAGATGGTATCACCGCTACCAGGATGAGCCGACTGACTACAAGGGGATAGGAGGACTGTGAATGGCCTCGTGTATTACAGAGTGCCTCTTAGAACCCATCACTTACAGCCCTGCCTGCCGCCCACTGTGAGGAGGGTGTCGGGTCTACAACCCTCAAGCCACACCTCACACTCCCCCACAACCATCTCCACCACACTCCGCCACAACCACCACCCCCATACTCCGCCACAACCATCACACTCACACACCACACAGTCATACGCAACCAACAAGCCACACCTCACACTCCCCCACAACCATCTCCACCACACTCTGCCGCATCCATCACACCCACACACCACCACAACCATCACCCCCACACTCCACTACAACCATCACCCCCACACCCTACCACAACCATCACCCCCCTACTCCACCACAACCATCACACTCACATACCACACAGTCATCCACAACCAATAAGCCACACCTCACATTCCCCCACAGCCATCACCCCCATAACCATCATCCCGACACTCCCCACAATCATCCACAACCATCAAGAAACACCTCACGCACACCCACAACCATCACCGCCACACACCACTACAACCATAATCCCCACAATCCCCCACAACCATCACCCCGACACTCCACACACTCATTCACAACCATCAAAACACACATCACACTCCCCCACAACCATCACACCCACAACCATCACCCCTACACACCAGACACTCCCCCACAACCATCACTCCCAGTCTCCGCCACAACCATTACCCTCACACACCACACATCCACAACCATTAAGCCATACACCCCGCACACTCCCCCACAACCCACACTCCCGCACAACCATCACCCCCCCCCCACACCACACCCTCCCCACAACCATTCCCCACACACCACATGCTCCGCCACAACCATCACCCCCACACACCACACACTCCTCCAAAACCATCACCCACACACACCACACACTCCCCCACAACCATCAAGCACGACACACTCACACCTATGCTCTCTCTGAAAACACTCCTAGCATCCCCAACACCCATCACTTCTCACTCCCCATACTTCAAAAAAGGGGTTGGGGGCTCTTTCTGATCCTCCTCCACTTCCTCCTCCTCTTCCTCCTCCTCCTCTTCCTCCCCTACCACCCCTACATCACTACAATCACTGACAAGACCCCCCATGCACCCCCCACACACACACCTACACACCACCAACACACACACACACCCTACTACTACTGCCCCTCTTATCTCCACATGTCAATGAACGCAATGCCCGCCGTACCCTCAGGGATTATTCGACGTGATTAGTGTTGATCCACGTTGCAGTCAAATTGTCGGATAATGTGAGTGCTGTCGCTACCGTGAAATCCCCCCCCACTCCCACCTCCCCCCTACCCCCGACACACACTCCCCTAACCCCCCCCCCCCCCCCCCCCCCCCCCCCCACCCGCGCACTGACTGATGCGACTGTAAGCGGTGCATATCGAACTCGACTCTGCTTTGGTCAATTCAGATTCCTCCAGGTCCTTGAGCCTCACACCCAAATAACGCATCGAGCACCCAGGATGAAAACCCTGTTTGTACAGCATGGTCACTGCAGCAACAGCGTTGTGAAATTCCTTGTTTATATGAATATAATACCATTAATTATAAGGAGTATAATATATTACACCTATATAAAGGTCGGAATTAACATTTCCTAATGATAATATCTAGCTGGGCTTGATATTTGTATTTCTATATTGTCCAATCGTTGGCCGGTGCCTTGCGAGCCCGGGACTGCCCTATAGTGGCAGCAAATGGCGGGTTCGGCCGCCGGATCGCCATATTGGTTCATTGTTGGCCCAGATTTCAAACTTTAACCGGTAAGCATCTAATTGCTAGCCAAGACAGCAATAAAGATTGTCCATCCCAATCCAAGTATGCTTTCTTCCTTTGTTTAGATGTAGACACATTTATACATACATATATATATATATATATATATATATATATATATATATATATATATATATAGATGGAAATATGCATACATACCTATAAACAGATATGTGTGTTCTATAATCTATTAGGGGAATATAAACAAGGACATTACGGACTCCCTTCAGTTTGCTCTATTATATACCATTTATCTAGGCTATACTGCATGCTGGATGTAGTTCCAGATTCGGCCACACCGGAGCCACTAGTCACTAAGCTTTGACACTTGTATGCCAGCTGTGTATATTACTATTAGGAACCATCACTAACATAGCATGTACATAGAGTATTACATTTAAATCGGTGAGCATTTAACTCGGAGGTGGCCTGTCCTTTGTTTATTTTCCATATTTCATTATATAGCACATATATAATGATGTATATATTCATATATATGGGTTATTCTCCAAAACTGGGCACCACATATTTGGTCTCCACCTTACGATGCTGATAATTAAGTCTTTGTTTTATTGATAGCAAGTCAAATAATTAATGTAGCCTCTCTCTATTAGGTATGTTAGCAGGTCTACATGTATTGAATTTATCCCCAAAAAAGATATCAAAATTATAATTGTATGATTTTGCGCTAGAGTGAAAAATGTGAAAGTTTACACATTAACTCCATACATCTAGCCACATTTTTTTCAACTTATTTTTCAACTTTTTTCTTGTGAGTCATAAGCTTGTCTGCTTAACAGTAATCAATAAAATCTTGTTTGACTATGTTGTATATGTTAAAATGAGGTTCTGGATGTGTCTTTGATTTTCATGTTACACGAGTGATATTAATGTATTTCTCAATTTGTATGAGATCTAATTCAAAAAGTGAAACTCATTTTTTTCAACTCTGCCATACATACAACATGCAAACCTTCATAGGACATTGGATTAGGCTATTATTTGGAAGGATTTATGCTATTATTTGGAAGTTTTTCACTTTTGGTTTCCATGTCACACTTTTGTGCCCAGTTTTAGAGAATGACCCAATGACAGAAAAGCAACACAGAATGCGGGAAACACGTCCGGCACGTCCAAATTTCCGGATAAAAAATTCCCCGAGCTAGTGGAGGAGAGGCCCCACGCAGGATGTGCATGCTGGTACCCACCCCTTCCCCCAGAAAGGGTGGGGGGGGGGAGTGCAACCCACTCTAGGTCTTACTACATGTGTTAACCGGCTTATCACTATCCATATATATCTGGAAAGAAAAGAGCAGATGAAGACTTCGGGTGCAAAACCCCCTAAACGCCGATCCAAAAATTGATATAAATATTGGAATCAAACCTTCAAAAATAAACTTTCTTTACATTCCTACTGTTTTGGTCATTGCTCCATGATGATGTGATCATGAGAAGAGTGGAAATAATTAAAATTATTTTCAGGTACAATTGTTTGTATTTAAACTGCACTTTTGGAATGGCATTTACAGGGTTTTGTGCCTGAACTCTTCACCAGTTTTTCCCTTGCTGCCCTGTGTCGCTATTGAACATGATGCTTAACAGTGAACTCAGTGTAACTGAACCCATTTAGATCAGCCTTGATTTTCTTCATATCCATTAGCAACAGTACCATAATTTGTTTGTTGTTGCTTCACGTTCTAGCAACATCTAAGTTTGGTTGTTTGTTGGAATCTGACGTCCTGGCAACATGTAAGGTCATATCAGGACGGGTACCCACTTTTTACAGTGACTTGACTTGACTTCTGGGGTCTTTGTAACCTTACAGCGGTTACCGGCTGCAGAACTGCAGCATTATAGAGAGGCACTGATAAATCGGCCCAATCTTTGGTTGAAGAATAATCTGCTGGTGGGATGGTTGTAGAAGCTGGGGGATGTCTTTACAACGATTAAAGGATGAGTCGTTGGGGTGGTCCGGCGGTAGCACAGCACTTGTATCCAGCAGACAGCAGCAAGGGTTTCCCAGGAAGGGCTGGTAACGATGGGTCCAGTGGTTCCAGCAATGAGAAGAATGCGAGAGAAACATAAAGGTAAAGGGCTCCACCCAAGCAAACAGCTCCCTTGATCAGGGGGAGAAGTAAGCATCGGAGAAAAAAAAAGGGTAGAGTATAGGAAAGAGAAATGAGAAGAGGTGAGTCAAAGGACCGTGTCTATTTGCTCTATGGTGACCAACCAGCAAGCCAAAGACACAGACAGAGGAAGAGTAGAAAGTGAAATGCTGGGAGGCTCCCCCTCCTGGAACTCTTTTCAGACAATATCAAAGAGGAGCATGGCCAGCGGAGAGGAGAATGAGAGAGGTGTGGATGAAGTGCGGACCGGATAGAAAGTGTGCACTGATGGCACCTTTATAATGCTGCCCTATTGGAAGATCAGGCCATCAGCAACAATTCCCGATATCCAACACAGTCACATTATCCTGACACTGTGCAAACCATTCCTTGCCCTATCCTAATGATGCTGCAGCCAGGCTAGGCATCGACAAGTGTCAATTTTGTAAGTCATTGGTTTGACTCGGCTGGGATTGGAATTCCCGACCTTCTGCACTGGAACCTGCACCTTACCAATTCGACCACCAGACGGGATGGCTGAATGAGGTGAGCGTCCGTCCCCAGTTTTGTGAGATCGCGGGTTTCAAAACCTGGTCGAGTCAAACCAATGACTTAAAAATTGATACCTGTTGATTCCTCGCCAGGCGTTCGGCATTATTAGAATAGGGCAAGGACTAGTTGGCTCAGTGTCACTATAAATTACAATGTGACTGAGTGGGATATTGGCTATGGTACAGGTGGCCTGATTTCGAAGTGGGGTAGCACTATAAAGTCCCCATTTGTGCGCACTGTCACAAGTCGCTACCTTAGATGTTGCCAGAGCACACAACTCCAGCAACCAACCAACCTTCCTCGCTGGAAACCTGTGCCTTAGCAATTCAGTCATCGCGTTTAAACCAGTCCACTACCACACAGTGGGGGTCGGTGAGATCAAACAGTCGCAAAGAGGCTCATCCCTGCAGGAAACCGAACGCCATGGCATGGTATGCACCGACTCACCTGTAAACAGAAAGGAGAAAACATGTAAAGAATATTGATTATACTTGAAGTGAATCTTTATCGCAGGAACAACAGAATCATGCACACCTGAAACAAAACAGCTTTCTACTAAAGCTGCCTTGAAATAACTGAGTGTTTGTGGGTGTGGGTGAGTGTGTGGGTGTCTGTGGGTGTGTGTGTGTGTGGGTGTGGGTGTGGGTGTGGGCTCAGTTTTTATTTGTCTACCATTACCAGCATCCATATTTTTAAATGCAAATAAAACTAACATTTCATGGAGAGCAGGCTCCGAAGATTATTGCTGAAACTTTATTGAACTTATGGGGTTATTTATATTTCACATTAATATGACAGAGCTGGTTCACAATGCAGACAGTTGGGAAAAGGGTGCGTTAGATTCAAAATCATGAATCTCCAAATGAACCAACAAGTTTGTAAAAAAAACAGCTATTAAAATACCGCACACAAAAAGAGACTACAGCATTGAAGCCGACAAATTGAAAAGAGAAAGAGGGGAGGCTTGAATAGGTCAATCAATTGGGAGTTGGAACAGGGGTGCTGAATTTACAGCAACACATCTATAAACACAGGAAGAAAGTGTTAAAAAACTATTAAACACACCCAGAAAAACCAGAGGCATGGGATGCAACAGTTTGAAACCAGACTAAACTTAAGCACTTTGATTAGGTAAACGTATTTGAAGTTTGAAAAGGAGTGCCAACTGTACAACAACGTATCTATAAACATACAAAACAAGGTTTTAAAAACTATTTAATATCACAATAGAAAGGAGGCTTCAGCATAGAAAACAAAAGTTTAGAGACAACCCCCCCCCCCCCAAAAAAGAAAAATTGGATATGTATATATATTGGAAGTTAGAAAGGAGGTGTTACTCTTACATAAGTTACAACAACAACAATTTTAAAGAAATTTTTAAAACAATTTAAAAAGCAAGGTAGTTTAAATTAATTTGTTTAACACAAACATAAACAGGCTTCAGAATGGGAAGCAACTGTTTTTTTTTTAAAGCCACCAGACCCCACAAAAAGGAATCCTGATTAGGTAGCTATAGTGTTCGATCAGCTGAGCTTAGCAACTTGCCAATTAACTAGAGAGTCCCATCAGTGCAATAAACTAACAACGTTTCATCACAGTCTCGCCGGCGCCTGCACCTTATCGACAAGGTGACCATTTTTTTTCTTTACATTTTTTTTTCCCCGTGCTGCTTCTTCTCTTAGCTCCACTCATTAGCATACTCCATATCCGGGTCCCGCATGCGCCGGGAATCCGGATACCGGAAATGAGACAAGTCCTGCGCGCGCACATTACAGCAACATCTCGATCATCGTCATCATCAACATCATCAACATCATCATCTTTATCATTGCACCAGACTGGATCCCTCCTTAAATCCTTCTGGATATGATGTGATTGGGTGTTTGTTGTTATATTTTTTTTATTTGTGAAAATCTGTGTTCCTATTCCACGAGGATTATCTAGCCACTTCACATGATTAAAGGCCTACATGCCTTCCAGCATCAAATAATAATTATCTTCCCCACAAACCAGCACCACCCACCCATCCACCCTCACCCTCCCACCCCCTCCTTCCATCTTATACCCACCCTTCTGTATTTCCTCCCCTCCCTCCCCTCTCCTCCCCTCCCTCCTGCCCTTCACCCACCTCGTTACCTCCCGCGACCTCCTTCCAACATATTTCCAGCCTTCTGTATCTCCTCCCCTCCCTTCTGTCCCCACCCTCCCTCGGTACCTCCCGCGACCTCCTTCCAACATATTTCCACTCTTATGTATCTCCACCCCTCCCTCCCCTCCCTCCTGCCCCCCCTACCTTCCCTCCCTACCTCCTGCAACCTTCTTCTACCATATTTCCACCCTTCTGTACCTCCTGCCCTCCCTCCCTCTCCCTAACCCTCCGCCCGCACCCCTACCCAGTGCCCCATGGCAGTGCAATGATTCGAGCCCCATACCGACCACCCAACACCTCCCACCCAAACACTAATGGCCACCGCACACTACACAGAGTTGCAGATGTGTAGCCTAGTTTGCTCTCGCCTGGACAAGGATTACAACAACGCAGTGGTCAAATTGGTAACACCCCCATCACACCAAACTAATTCTCAAAACGTCCGACCACGTTCTAAAACCGGCTGTGGTCAGGGTATAACGTGGCTGCAAGAAAATTGTGGGCATGCTCAAAGTTCTGGAGCGCCATTCCATTCTAACCTGTCCATTCCATTTGTAAAATGCCCATACAAAGTTGATACTAGATCCATTCCGTTCGCACACAGTTTGGGTCCGTTCAGCAACATTTTCAAGAACGTAGTGAGAACTAGTTTGGTGTGATGGGGGTATAATACTGCACGTTTCCAGTGCAGAATGTTGGTAGTTTGAATCCCGCCCGGGTCAAACTAATGACTTTCAAAATTGATACTTGTCCCTAGCTAGCCTGGTGTTTGGCCTTGATGGGATAGGGCAAGGATTGAGTAGCACAGAATCAGGATAATCTGACTCAAGGGGATACTGGGTCATTGTCCCAGTGGCCTGTTTTTCCAGTGGGTTTGTTTGTTGTGTGTTGTTGTTTTACGTCCTAGCAACATCTGAGGTCATATCAGGATGGGTACCGATTTGGGACAGTGCACACTCATGGTAACTTTATAGTGCTTCCCCACTGGGAGACCATGCCACCAGCACCATGACCTGATATCCCGCTCAGTCACATTATCCTGACACTGAGCTAACCAGTCATTGCCATATCCTAATAATGCCGAGTGCCAGACTATGAAGCGACAAGTATCAATTCTTAAGTCATTTGTTTGACTCGACCAGGGTTCAAAACCACGACCCCACGATCTACCAGCACGGGAGACGGACGCTCTAACTCATTTGGCCATCCCGTCTGGTCCTCTTCCAGTGGGACATCACCGTAAATTCCTATCATATCAATGCTCACTGTCCCAAGTTGGTACCCATCCTCATATAACCTTAGATGTTGCTAGATCGTAAAACCCCAACAAACAAACAAACCTACCCCCTAATCGTAACATTCACCCAGTGCCCCCAGGCGATGCACTGATTATTCGCGCCACCCACCCAACCAGTAATGGCCACCGCATACTACACAGAGTTTCCGGTTTGTTGTACTTGTTTCCTCTCCCCACGTTAGCGATCACTTTTGATGAACGGCTAGTGACATTGGCAAAAACCAAATACAGTAAAACCTCTCTAACCGACCACCTCCACAGATCGACCACGCCCCTATATCGATCGCTATAGTTGAGTCCCAACAATACCATTGTAACCATATTCTAATTCCCTAAATCGACCCTCTCCCTAAATGGACCACTTAAAATCGGTACCAAGATCGGTCGATTTAGATAGGTTTTACTGTACAAACTTTCATAACCCCCAATCTGAAACTTTTTACACTGAACAAGCAGCGATTCTTAAAGACCGATCACAGACTTTCCCAATGCTCAATCTGACAGATTCACACTGAGCAATCAGTGCCTTTTATAAAGACTGATCAATGACTTTCACACTGACCAATCAGCGGGATTTACCCAATACCCAGTTAAAGGTTTGCAACTCACACCCCTGTGTTATATGCTTCGGGCTTGGCACCCATTATAATATCCCCTGACATGCCATTACACATTCTTTATTCGCGACATGCACTTTTACGTGATTCATGTTCCCAACACGTAGATCCTCCCCACCCACTCTACCATTATCCCACGCTCCCTCCCACCCACCCTTCCACCCACCCATCTACCTACCAGACCGGGCATGATGGCTGAATCGACAGACTGCGGGCTTCGCATGCAGGAGATGGGGATTTCAGTTCTTGGTCGAGTCAAACCAATGACTTACAAAATGTATACTTGTCGTTTCATAGTCGGATGCTCAACATTATAGAATAGGATAGGACAGGGCAAGGACTGGTTAGCTTAGTGTCAGGATAATGTGACCGCATGGGATATAGGGTCATGGCGCATGCGGCATGATTTCCCAATCACCATGACTGTGCACTATCACAAGTCGGTACACGTCCTGATATGACCTTAGATGTTGCCAGGATGGTAACTCACCAACCAACCCCCCGACCGGTGTCCCCAAGTGCCGTCCAATGCAGAGCAATCATTAGCTTTTAACCGACCGACATAATATTACAACCACTCTTACTATCTACCCACACATTGCAAACGCGACGTGTCAACATAATCTCAAATTTTGCCTTTCATAGTCACAATTTGCACACCACTAAAAAAAGCAAAAAATAAAAAGCCCACTCGCCACTTAAGTCAACTTACCAGCTGCTTTCAATCCAATATGCCCATATTTGGGCAGAAGCGACTGGTAACTCGTCGCAAAGGGCCCCTTACGTTCATGGTTAAAACGCCCCACAGGCCACTTAAGCCTTTGACTGCCGGCCCCTAACGCCATGAATAATATTAACGGCCATAACTCGGCAACATGTGCATTGTCGGAGACAGGCTGTTCAGTTTTAAAAGCAATGTTCACACTCCACCAGCGCCCTGTTAGCGACTTGTTTAACAATGGACCTTTCTGTTTCTACACACGCAGTCTCTACGCTGAGCAGCCCGTGGTCCTTTGTTTGTTTGGTGAAGTTCAAACACGTTCCATTCTCGACTAATGCTTATACATAGAGCTTACATTATATTTGATTCAGAATTCAGTGATTCAGAAGAACAAGGGTTTATTATATTATATATGCAATGAATGGATCAAAGCAAATGTGTTTTTTTTCTTTTCTATGTAACAATACATTGCTCTCTGTAAATATATGTGATGTCTAACGCATTATGAGAGTATAAAGGCGCGGAAGGAAATTATGTCCTTATTATTATTATTGTGTTTATTATTATTATTATTATTATTATTATCATTATTACACGATATACTGTACTGCCTCCTTCATGTTCATGACTGGTTGCGCCACCTCCGGCGCTCCTCGGTACCTGCATACCCTAAAAACATCACCATACATATATAATATATATATATATATATAATGTATATATATATATAAGCTTAGCACACTTAGATCACACACATGCATATATATTTACACTTTTAAATGTTGGCTCATTGTTGAAGCTTTACGTCCTGGCAACATCTAAGGTCATAGGAGGACAGGTACCGACTTGTGACAGTACGCACGCATGATGACTTTGTACTTATATTGCTGACCCACTTGGAGACCAGGCCGCCAATACCCATGACCTGATATCCCAATCAGTCAAATTATCCTGACACTGAGCCAACCAGTCCTTTTTAAGTCATTGGTTTTACTCGACCAGGGTTTGAACCCGTGTGTTCGAATCCCACGATGTTCAATAACGGAAGACAGACGCTCAAGTCATTCGGCCAACCCCCTTTAAGTTTAAAATAATTATAAATATATATATATATATATTATTTATATACATACATATATACACAGTACTAGTAGTACTACTGTTCATATTCACTATGACAGTGACTATATTCACGATGACTATATTCATGTTGCTATGTTACATGTTGCTAAGTTGCATGTTGTTATGTTGTATATTTCTATGTTGCATGATTCTGTACTACATATTGCATGGTGTTCTTTTGAATGCCCTGTTGCATATTGCTATATTGAACGTTCCAATGTTGCATGCTGTTATGTGGTGGGCTGGGACGTAGCTCAGGCAGTAGAGTGTCCGCCTGTTAAGGTGTCGGTCATCCGATCGATCCTGCTCAGTGGACACATTTGCAGTTTGAGCTATTTTCCGTTCCAACCAGTGGTCCACAACTGGTTCATCAAAGGCTGTGGTATGTGCTGTCTTGTCTCTTGGAAAGTGCACATACAAAATCCATTGCTGCTTATCGGAAAGAGTAGTCTATGTGACAGCAGGTTTCTTCCAAAGAAATATGTCAGAATGGTCATATGTTTAACGTCCAATACCCGATGATAAAAATCAATGTGCTCTAGAGTAGTCCTTAAATAAAACAAACTTTCCTTTTGCTGCTATGTTGGACATTGCTATGTTGGACATTGCTATGGTTCACATTGCTATGTTGGACATTGCTATCTTGCATGACCTTGTATTGCATAACTCTATTGCGTACCGCTATATATCATGTTATTGTGCATATGCTATATTGCATCTAGCTATGTTGCATAGTGCTATATTGTTTATCATCTTGCAATATTGCATGATTGCAAAGTTTATTCTGAACTGCATATACTATGACATGCTGCTAATTTGCAGGCTGCGATATTGCAGCTTACTATACTGCATATTGCTATCCAATACAGTAAAACCTCTCTAAATCGACCGACCTTGAGACCGAATTTAAGTGGTCGATTTAGGGAGGTGGTCGGCTTAGGGAGTTAGAATATGGTTACAATGGTATTGTTGGGACCCAAATAAAGCGATCGGTATAGGGGGTGGTTGATCTGTGGAGGTGGTAGGTTGGGGATATTGTACTCTATATATACTGCTAATGCTGCATCTTTCTCTGCCAGATTACTTCGTTGTAATGTTCTTCGACTGTACCAATACCATCCTAGAGCCTAATATTATTTAGGAGCACACACCTTATCAAAACACATAAACAAAAATGTTAATAACGCAAATACAAACATTCAGTGCGACTAAGTATACCACTCACCACCCCCCCCCTCCAACACCCACTGCTACACTGTACACCAGCAATATTGCTACGCAGAGTGCCCCCCCCCTTTTTTTTCTTTTTCTTAATACTAATAGTCAAGCCGCGTAATAATACTTTGGGAGCGGGGCGCAGGCTGGCTGCTTCTGTGTCCGTAGTCTATTTCAATGTTAGTACCGGAGGTTTGCGTGTGCGCATGCTTAACAGTGTCCCTTCTTGACATGCTATGCTACTTTTTTTTATTTGGCAGGTGAAATCTTCTTTTTTTTCCTTTAACACTTTTCTTTTTTTCTTGTTAAACATAAAAATGCCCATCTTTCCCGCAGCGAAGTGATTACATTGTCCACACGCACCCTGTGTGACGTGCGCGCATCCATTATGAACACGTCACTATGGTCACGTCACACCACACGTGAGACGCGGCGTTGCGGCCGGCAAAACGCGAACATTAGTTGGACAACACGAGCGTCGTAGCCGAATTCGCAATCTAGCAACAACGGATGGCCATCTGGGTGGAGCGTCCGCTTCCCGTGTTAGTAGGGCTCGTGGGATCGATCACCGACCGAGGTTAGTTGGTTGGTTCGTTGTTTGTTGGGGTTTTACATCCTAGTAATATTTATGGTCATATCAGGATGGGTACCGACTTGTGAGGGTACGCACTCATGGCGACTTTATAGTGGTGCCGGACTGGGAAATTAGGCCGCTGGCACTATGACCCGATATCCCGCTCAGTCACATTATCCTGATACTGAGCCAACCCATTCTTGTCATATCCTTGTAATACCAGACCTGTCTGTGCCTTCTTGTCTTATCCGTTTAATCATAGGAGTAGTGCTTATAAACAGAGTTGTAAACCACTGCCTTGTGATACAGGTTCTTGACAGAACCGAAGGCTAAGGGAGCAAACCCTGAATAGAAAACCATGTCACTATGGCAGCATCAAGGGTGGTTGATGTATGGAACTCCCAACATGTCCCGACAAGCCACTGCAGGGACAAATAGTTTTGCGGCTGTCTGGACATGTTCTTGCCGGTGTGAAACCTCTACTTGCTCCCCGAGAGAGTGCCGCTGGTAACTTGCAAAAGCCAGCAGCACTTCAACACTTTTGCAGGCAGCTTTCATGAAATGTACTTAGCTAAATGGAGAGTGGCAGTCAAGTAATGAAAGCAGTCTTTGTCACATCGCGACCGACAGATATATACATATACAAAGACAACGGTTCTTTAATATTATAACCGACGATGATTGGAATTATTGCGATATGGTAAATATTACTTGGCAGGACAATGTGACTGACTAGACATTGTGGATATCAACAGCATGGTATTTCCATGGGACAACACTAAAAAGCCACGATGAGTGACTTCAACCTGAGCTGACATAATCCCAACATATTGCAACGTCAATTAATCAATCAATCAATCAATCAACCAGTCCTCGAACAACCATTTCAAAAGAGTCTCATAATAGGACACCAAATACAGCAGCTACCCTATACACATGCATCGCGTCATTGTCACACGGCTTACTTTGAAGCCCTATCTTTCACTGTCCCTACACCGGAAGTCGCTCAGATACTCTTACCCCCCCCCCCCTCCCCATCTACTGCCATCACCATCCACGCTTAACCGTACAGATACAAAACGCCTCGACCAGTCAGTCACTCAAAATCACACCCACAATCACACCCACACCCACCCTCACTTCCCTTAAAGCTGCATAGTCCGATGAAAATATCAAATTTGTCAAAACCCCCCAAAGAAGATATCAATTTGATTCTATATATCTCACTGAGTATTATATACTGGTATACGTTTAAAGCATTTGTCGGAACAGATAAGGGAATATTGAGGCAATTTAATCAAACCCGTTACTATGAGGGGCAATGGTGTCAGACTTTTGACATGCTTACCAAAATTAACGTAGCATGTGTCCACTTCAAATATCTTAAAAAAATTAGCCATTTAAAATTAAATTTACTTCAAACTAGGTACATCATAACCATCAACCTAATATATTTATCTCAGAATATGTCAGAAACTCAAAACCATCGGACTATGCAACTTTAACGGCCGCCAGGTGGGGAGTGAGAAAGAAAGATGAAATTTGACCTTGACATTCTCTCTTGAACCCAACCTTGGCTCTGAAACTAAATCGCCGGCAAAACTTCCCCCGCCTACCGTCCAGCCACCGTGTCGTCTACCTAGGTGTGATTGGAGCGGCGGGCCCCCGTTTGGGGGGGGGGGACCTCTGACCTCTTGACCTCTGACCGCAGCCACATGCCCCTCCATCATACACCTCCTTACTTACGACCTTGACCTCGTGACCTTCGTATGAAGAGACCGTCCTCGAGGATCCAAGGAACGGTCCGGGGTAGTGCCTGGTAATCTATACGTTGAAGCAGACGCCTAAACCATGCCCGCCATACGCAGTCGACACGCGCGACTTTACAAGACCAGCATACAGCAGTCAATGCGCTTGAGTCAAGCATTGTCTCCTGTGTGTATACATATATATATATTCATATATGCACTTAAACCATGCAGTTGACACATGCGACTTTACAAGACTAGCATACTCCAGCCGATGCGCATGAGTCAAGCATTTTCTCCTGTGTGTATAATAATATTTATATATACACTTAAACCATGCCGGCCATATGCAGTCGACACACAGGACTTTACAAGACAAACATACACCAGCCGATGCACTTGGGTCAAGCATTGTCTCCTGTGTATATACATATATATATATATTCATATATGCACTTAAACCATGCCGGTCATATGCAGTCGACACGCACAACTTTATAAGACTAGCATACACCAGCCGATGCACATGCATCAAGCATTTTCTCATGTGTGTATAATAATATTCATATATACACTTAAACCATGCTGGCCATACGCAGTCAACACACAGGATTTTACAAGACAAGCATACACCAGCCGATGCACTTGGGTCAAGTATTGTCTCCTGTGTATATACATATATATATTCATATATGCACTTAAACCATGCCGGTCATATGCAGTCGACACACACAACTTTATAAGACTAGCATACCCCAGCCGATGCGCTTGAGTCAAGCATTATCTCCTGTGGGTAAAACATATATATATAGTTATATATGCACTGAATCCATGCCTGCAATACGCAGTCAACATGCACATGGGCTATTTTCCATTCCAACTTGTCATCAACAACTGGTACATCAAACGCTGTGGTATGTGCTGCCCTGTCTGTGGGAAAGTGCATATAAAAGAACCCTTGCTGCTTATCAGAAAGAGTAGTCTATCTGGCTTATCAGAAAGAGTAGTCTATCTGGCAGCAGTAGGTTGCTTCAACACATTTGACATCCAATAGCTGATGATAAAAATCAATGTGCTCTAGAGGCATTCTTAAATAAAACAAACTTTCCTTTCCTCTAAAAGAAATATGTCGGAATGACCATATGTTTGACGTTCAATAGCCGATGATATGTCCTTAATAAAGGAACGTGTGGAAAATAATCCGCGAATTCCGGGTATTTGTGGAGAAATTTGTAGAAAAAAACGCTGAACAAACTCGCATACATCCCTTGCACGCGAGTTTCTTATGCTAATTGCTGGACCGGATGTGCTTCCCTCTCCCTAGCCTGAGGCTAGCCTGAGGCTCTATACCGAGGTAAAATATATATATATATATATATATATATATATATACGCATAGATATATATATGCAAACTTATTTTTTTTCTAGTGAAAGTCCCAATTAGGAAGTTACATATGCGCAGTCACTGAAGATTGGTTATCCCAAAAGGGATGATATATCTGGATGTGGAATGAGTGGACAATATATGTCCTAGCAACATCTAAGGTCATGCCACCATGCTTCCTCAACAATTGTGTCCTTTACAGACAATTCTGGGGAAATTAGAGAAATTGACGAAGGGATCTGCATTATATTCACATGCGAAACCTCATAAACAAGGTGTAACCCCCCCCCCGGATATGACGCATTATTACACTTCCGGTTCTCATAGTTGACTCCATATATATCAAATATGAACGATGCGTCCGCAAAAATTGTACTTCCGGTTTCCAGAATTAATCCCAACTATGGCAACAGCGACCAAATCCGACCAAATGCACACTTATCTACAACCCTGCAACCTAATGTGCACCCGATTCCCGATCCCCGGAATGCCGGCTGGTGTAGGCCAGGCATAGCTGCGCATTTATGAAACTGAAAGGTGCGCTGAGAGCTTCCAGTGCGAGCACTTCCGGTCCAGCATAATATTCGACCACTTCGAGTGCAATCGAATCGGGGTGATTTAAGAGTGGGATTCATTTCGCGGTTGGCAATCCCATCCCATTCCATTTCATTTCATTTCATTTCGGTGAGAGCAAACAGCTAGATTTATATTCGACAAAAAAAAGAGCGTTGACGCTTAATATCCTCAACTCAAGCCGTACCCGTACATCATGCAGGTTATTGCTTTCTGCAGTAGTGCGTGTGTGTATATTATAAAATAAAGATCCACTCCCTATCGTACATGTGTGTGTATATATATATGTATAACATATTATGCGAGTATAAATATAAGTTAAAGGGAATATTATTTATTATTATTATTGTTATCCTCCGTAAGATACAACACTTTACCGGTGGCGGCATCTCGGCCACCTCACCTCCCGCGGATGTTGATCAGTGTCAGTCGCACCAGAGGATATTTTCGATATACACTATATATATACACAATATATGCATAAATCCGGACGGGTACCGACTTGTGAGTGTGTGCACTTATGATGACTTTATACTGCAGCCCCACTGGGAAATCAGGCCGCCGGCACCATGACCCAATATCCCACTCAGTTGCCTTATCCTGACACTGAGCCAACCAATCTTTGCTCTATCCTAATACTGCCGATCACCTGGCTAGGATTAGGAAGTGACAAGTATCAATGTCATTGGTTTGACTCAAACAGGGTTCAAACAGTTGGGTTCGAATCCCACCATCTGACAAAAACGGTCACCACTCCCTCCCACTATCACCCTACCACCACCATGACCACCACCAGGACAACCACCAGCATCATCACCGCCACCTTGACAACCACCACCACCAACACCACCAACCATCACCACCTCCATCACCACCTCAACCATCACCACCACCATCACCACCTCAACCATCACCACCACCATCACCACTACCATCATCACGTCAACCATCACTAGCACCATCACCACCACGATCACCACCCCAACCATCACCACCTCCATCACCACCACAATCACCATCCCAACCATCACCACCTCCATCACCACCACCATCGCGCCTCGCCTGCCTTGCTCCAAGCACTTGTTCAGCACGCTAGGTGTACACTCTACCCCCGCCAGGTGGCGTGCCGGTGCCCGTGTGGCTCAGCATGTTTAGTACCCCCACCTCAGGGCCTGCCGACACCCCGACCGAGGTTTGTTTTTGGGGAGTTTTCAGTCGCCTTGGTGTGCTGAAGGCTGCATATCTGGAGCACTGTATGGGTACCGCAGAAAGAGGTCCCATGTGGTCGGGAGTTGGCTTCCGATGGGTAGTGGTCAGAGAAATTGGGGGGGGGGGGGGGGGGGGGAGGAAGGAAAAAGCAGGCTAAGAGAGGGCCGGGGGAGGCTGGGTGGTTGGTGTAGTTTTACGCCCCAGTAAGACCCTAGGCCATACCAGGACATGCACCGACTTGTGACAGCACACACTCATGGCAACTTTATAGTGCTGGCCCACTGGGAAATCAGACCGCCAGCACCATGACCTGATGTACCACACAGTCACATCATCCTAACACTGTGCGCCCAGTCCCTGTCCTGCCCTCATAATGTCAAGAGTGGAGCAGCAACAGGTACCTATTTTATAAGTCATTGGTTTGACTCGACCAGGATCCAAACTTCAGTCCCTCCAGATTCAACGGTATGCACAGTAAGTCCGGCCAAGGCCAGAAGAAGAAGTGAAGTGAGGATGAAATTAGTTAGGCAGAGGGTGGGGTTACCTGTTAGTTGTTAGTGAAAATTAGTGGTCAGTTGGTAATAGTGTCAAGTCAGGTATGGGCATGATGTGGGGTCTGCTAGTCCTCGATGTCAGGGTCTGGGCCACCAAGAGCATTGATGATATCTCCGTTCTGGTGGTAGAAGCGAGCAAGTACGTCCTAGGATGACTTGGAAATCCTGGAGAGGATGGCCAGAGCAGAGCAGCCCTATTGTCACTGAGTTGGCAGTCAGAGTCCTCCATGAAGTCACTGACAGATCTGCTCAGCCCCAACTGCCCCCCACACCAACATCCCTCGCCTTACAGCCCCACATCTGATCCCCCTCACACACACCCCCCTCCCCCCCCCTCCACCCCCCCGAGCATCACCCCTCAGACCCCACATTCACACACATATACACTCACCCCCCCGGACATCCCTCCCCTACCCTTCATCTGATCTACCCCCCACCCCTCAACCACCCCCCTCCACAACCCAACATGTCCCCACACACCCCACATTCACCCACACACATACACACACATGCACTCACCACCCTTACCCCACATCTGATCCACCCCACACACCCCAACCACCCCCCTTCCCCCGACCAGCATCACCCCACACACCCCACATTCACACACCCACACACATACACACATACACTCACCCCCAGCATCCCTGACCCAACTCGCCTTGTACACCCCCCCCCCCCACGACCCCCGGCACAATAACCAACCTGGCTACAGAATAAAGGTACTCCGCCGTACATTTTCAACTAACACATTGTTCAACTCTTCCATCTGCGGTTATCTTGAGCATTTCTTGCTGTTGTTTTAAAACCTAGCAACATCTAAGGTCATATCAATATGGGGGCTAGTTAATAAAGAAGTGGCAGTACAGCGTCTGACCTATCCACTCATCGTCATATAAGCCCTGTTCACACACACACCTTTAGGCCAAACTAGACAAGGCAAACTAGATGAGGCGAACTAGGCGTGAAAGTGAGTCGTGTCCACACATGCAGTACTTGGGGTGGTTTAAGGTGGAAATCGATATCTGCGCATGAGCAAGTCCATACTAACCAGTGCCAGTTTCGATTAGTCGACATCACCACGAGATAGTGTGGGTTCGACCTAGATATGTATCAACTGAATCGTTTTGCTTTGGAATGGTCAAAACTTCTGCTGGGCAGTGAAAACCTAAAAATAAATGATGAAAAAAATATCTATGCACAGCTAGCGGTTTCATAGACCAAATTATATAATATGCGCTTTTGATCGACCGGAAAATCAACAAACTCAAGTCTCGACTGCGCATGCGTGTGACGTGCTTAAGCCGCCTCAAGTAAACGGGTACCGTCCTCACAAGCAAGATGGGCCGACTTAAGCTAGTTCGCTTCATCTAGACTACCTCGCTAGGCGGTTTACTTGAGGCAAACTAGTTGAGGCGAATCAGCCCTAAATCGCCTCAGCGTAGTGTCCACACAACCAATGTGAGCTGAACTAGACAAGGCAAACTAGTTGAGGTGATTTAAGACCGATGTGTGAATGGGGTTATAGTCTCTCTCAGACCCTTGAGTGGTTCGTAACCTGTACGGTTACAAGCTGCAGCTCTGCAGCAATTAGAGAATGGCCCTGATAAATCTGTCCATTCTTCAGATTGAAGAATTAACTTCAAGGGGGGCAGTTGTACTACTTGTTGAAGTGGGGGGTACTTTACAACAATAACGACGAGTTGTTGGAGCGGTACCGGATCACCGGTCCGATTGTAGATGTGCATTCAAGTAGGTGGCACTGAGCTTCGTCTATAGAATCTGCATTGTACATCGAGCTTTAACTGCAGACTGTGCCCCTGGCACACACACACACACGCGCGCGCGCGCGGGCACACACGCATGCGCGTCCAGACCATACGAGACGGCCTCAGTCACTTGCTCACCCTGACCTGCAGCTAGCCATAAACATAACTGTGTCGTAATATGGCAGATTTCCGAACACGCCCGTCAGGTTCTCACCGTCTGATATGTCACACCTTCTCACCCTCATGCTTTCACCCTCTTACCTCTCACGCCTTCACGCTGTCACCCTGTCACCCACCTCATTCACTCACCCCTACCCCCCTTATTTTCACAGGATGTGAACCGGATGCGGTGGCCGAATCAGTGTGTAATTATATAATATAAATAATTATAATAATGTATACTTTATATATATATATTTAACCGTTCGGCTATTCCGCCCCCGCCTAAGACCAGTGTAGGGAAAAAAAAGAAAAAAGAAGGGAAATACTGGCTATTTTCAGCAAAAAAAAAAAAAAGAAAAAAAAAGAAAGGGAAATACTGCGCCTAGAGCGGGACTCGAACCCACATCTTTGCATTCCGGGCCAGTGTGCTAACCATTACACCACCTAGGCTCCCTGATATCACCACACTACCCACGCCTACCTGTCTATGTGGTTACTTGCCTGAGAGGTCAGTGCAGACCACTACACCAGCCTACGTGTTAATTTATGTAATTATTTCCATGTGAATTTCCCGTGCCTGCCGCGGGCCGCCGCTGCCTCTCCTCCCGTCTGCAGGTAGAACGTCTCTGTCATTGTCATTCCTGGGCTAAGGGCGGACAGCCAGAGTATCATAGAAATATGGTTCTTTGTCCCTCCCCGCATTTATTATAACAAAGCAGTTATTTATTATTTCAACTAACTGGCTATCCTCCCCGCCATTCGGTGTGTATTATTATGCTCGAATTAATCCAGAACTAAGCAGACACTCCCTGTGCCTCTGCTACTGTCACTGATAATCAGCCTAAGTTAATGTCTTATTTTCAGCCAAATAGCACTACATCAATTTTATTAATATGTCAGTTATTATCTTCCCGCAGATGGGTTAATCGGCTGCATAAGGCCTACCAGGCATAAGGCCCTTAATTACATATAAAGCAATCAAATAGCAAGTTGACCATAATGGTTAATCTACAAGAAGACTGGAGAATAGTAAAGAATGCAAGGAACGTTCCAATTTACCTTTCAAAGAGCTCACGGCTTTATTCTTACCCTCGCTAGTACAATAAGAGTTATTTCATGGTTCAATTTCAATGAATAACAAATAACTACAATAAGTGTATCCCCTCCTGTATTTGTTAAGTTAAATCAGTTTGGAATTTCGACAATAAAAGCGTAAATCTCATCTAAAACATCAGAGCGTGCATAAACACATCCGATGGGTTGGAGCCCGAGCGCTCAACCTTCCACCATTGCAGGGAAAGTCACAATTGACGTCTCCTAGCAATGCCTTACAGCAGAGAACCCGGTGCCCACAAATGGTGGCCAATGCGGGTCTGTCTCGGCGAGTAGCCCGCATTTCAGAATGCGAGGTAATCGGCCCAAGCCCACAATGGTCACAGGACAAGTAGTCTCGCCCACTTCACATATATATATATATATAATCCTCCGAGCTAGTGGAGGAGAGGCCCCACACGGGAGGCGGAGAGGTGCATGCTGGTACCCACCTCCACCCCTGGGGAGTGCAGAGGGAAGGGGGGGGGGGGAGTGCAACCCACTCATGGTCTTATTTACATGCGATAAGGGACTCATCACTATCCATATATATGAAGATTTCAGGCGCAAAACTCTATAAACACCGATCCAAATATTGAGATAAACATTGGAATCAAACCTTCAATAATTAAAGTTTTTTTAAATTCCTACATGTTTGGTCATTGCTACATAATCAGGTCATCACAACAATAAGTGGAATTAGTGAGAATCAAAATTATTTTCAGGTAACAATTTTGATTTTACTTAAATTTTTGTATTGGTGTTTACGGGGTATTTCACTTGAACTCTATATACATATAGGCGGTGGCGGGGGAGGAGGAGGAAGCTCAGAGGGGGGGAGGTACTGCTGAGTTTTACTGTGAAGTCTGACTGCTTCTGTTGATATTTCAGTGGGTTTTTTTTGTTTGCTTCACCTGGTGGGGCGATGCGCTTGGTGAGGTGAGGAGCTGCTCATGTTGCTACATGGAAACGAGGCAGCTCCTGCGATTGCTACAACCCCGGCAGGCCCCTCGGCGCAGGTTCTCATTTGGGAGGTAAATAACTAGGTTAATGCACAGCTGCTTGAAAGCCGCTGTGTCGGTGGAGGCAGAGCGAGTCTAGTTGATTGGTTAGTTGTTGGAGTTTTACGTCCTTGCAACGGCTTAGGCAGGTCAGAGTTCTCCATGAAATCACTGATAAATCTGCTCAGCCCGCAGTGGCCCCCACACCAACATCCCTCGCCTTACCCCAAATGCGATCCCCCTCACACACCCCAACCACCCCCTCCCCGCCGTAAGGTATATGATATTTTATGACCCATCAACACCATATGTCGATCTTCCGCCCTGCAGTACCATTAATATAGTAATATATCAATGTTATCCATTATTTATTTGATAAAATTCCAGACCACCCAATTTAACATCCCTTATGCTCTTCTGGTTTTTCATTTTCCATTGTCATATGAGGATGGATATAAACTTGTATCGTAACAGTGCACACTCATGGTGAATTTATAGTGCTGCCGCACTGGGAAATCAGGCCACCAGCACCATGACCCAATATCCCACTCAGTCACATTATCCTGACACTGAGCTAACCAGTCTTCACCGTATCCTAGGATTAATGCAGAGCACCAGACTAAGAAGCGACAAGTATCAATTTTAGAAGTCATTGGTTTGACTCGAGCGGGAACCAAACTCCCAATCTCCCGCACGCAAAGCCTGCGCTCTACCGTGGACATGGTTGGTTTCTCCCCATTGGGATATTTCATTTGATTTAATGCCGTTGTGCCGCTCACAACATCGCATTATGTAGCCAGGGCCGGTGACATTGTAGCGAGGGGAGGACCTGGTTTTAGATGCTGGTACTAATGGGCTCAGGTGTTGCCACCACCTGGCCAGGTGTCATAAATCTCAAGTAAGTAGTGTGTGTGTGAGGGGGGGGGGGGTCGACACCAACCAATCACTGACAGCCAGCTACTCACTTCTATAGATGCTAGCAACTTCACAACTACACCCATCAGGTCTCCCGTCACCGCCTCCACTCACTACCTCATGTGCTCCCTCACCAAACACCTCACCCACCACCTCAACCACCACCTCACCGATCTCCACACTCACCACCTCAACCATCATATTAACCATCACCACACCCATCACGTCATGTGCCACCTCACCCAACACCTCAATCACCACCTCACCCACGACATCATCAATCTCCACACCCACCACCTCACCGACCACCTCACCCACCACCTCAACCATCTACTCACCGATCTCCACACCCACCACCTCACTCACCACCTCAGCCACCACTTCACCCACCACATCAAATATCACCTCACCCGCCACCTCACCCACCACCTCAACGATCAGCTCACCGATCTCCACACCAACCACCTCACCCACCACCTCACCCGCTACCTCACCCATCACCTCGCCGATCTCCACACCCAGCACCTCACCCACCACCTCAACCAGCACCTCACCCACCACCTCAACCATCACCCCACCAATTTCCACACCCACCACCTCACCCATCACCTCAAACAGCATCTCACCAATCTCCATACCCACCACTTCAGCCGCTACTTCACCCATCACCTCAACAATCTCCATGCCCACCATTTCACCCACCACCTCAACTATCACCTCAACCATCACCTCACCAATCTCCACACCAACCACCTCACCCACCACCTCACCCACCACCTCACCTACAACCTCACCTGCTACCTAACCCACCACCTCACCCACCACCTCACTCACCACATCACCCACCACCTCAACCATTACCTCACTGATCTCCACATCCACCACCTCAACCAGCACATCAACCATCACAGCAACCATCACAGCAACCATCACCTCAACCATCACCTCAGCTATCACCTCACCCACCACCTCAAACATCACCTCTCCCACCACCTCAACTACTACCTCATCCATCATAGCATACAACACCTCAACCATCACCTCAACCATTACCTTAACTATCACATCACCCACCAGCTCAACCACCAGCACACTATCACCTCAACCATCACATCAGCAATCTCCACACCCACCACCTCAACCATCATCTCACCCACCAACTCAACTACTATCTCATCCATCACAACAACCACCACCTCAACCATCACCTCAACCACCACTACACTCGCCAACTCACCTGCGACCTCACCCATCTCCACACCCACAACCTCAACCATCACCTTAACCATCACATCAATCACTACTTCACCCACCACCTCAACTATCATCACCTCACCTCATCCACCTCAACCAGCATATCAACCTCCTCACCCACCACATCACCCAGCACATCACCCACCAGCTTATCCACCACCTCCAACACCACCTCACCCACCACATCACCACACCCTTATCCACCACCTCCAACACCACCTCACCCACCACCTCACCCACCTCCTCACCCACCACCTCACTCACCACCTCATCCACCTCCTCACCCACCACCTCACCCACCTCCTCACCCGCCGCCTCACACACCACCTCACCCACCACCTCACCCACCATCTCACACACCACCTCACCCACCAACTCACCCACCACCTCACCCACCACCTCACCCACCACCTCACCCACCACCTCCAACACCACCTCACCCACCTCCTCATCCACCACCTCACCCACCACCTCACCCACCACCTCACCCACCTCCTCACCCACCACCTCACCCACCTCCTCACCCACCACCTCATGCACCACCTCATGCACCACCTCACCCACCATCTCATGCACCATCTCATGCACCACCTCACTCACCACCTCACCCACCACCTCACCCACCACCAACCTTGGTAATGATAAATGATCAGTGAACCTCACAATCCTGATGAACCAGCAATCTGCTGATATTGGCTATAAAATAGCTACGGTGTATATTGACATTGCAAAGTCCACTACTTTTGAGTTTCTGTCATTTTCTGAGATAAATATATTAGGATGGTCATCATAATCTTCATGTCTTTAGTTTGGAGTAACGTTTGTTTGTTTGTTGTTGTTTTACATCCTAGCAACATCTAAGGTCATATCAGGACGGGTACCGACTTGTGACAGTGCACACTCATGGCAACTTTATAGTGCTGTCCCACTGGGAAACCAGGCCACCAACACCATTACCTGGTATCCCACTCAGTCACATTATCCTGACACTGAACACACCAGTCCTTGCCCTGTCCTAATAATGCCAAGCGCCTGGCTAGGAAGCAACACGTATCAATTTTGAAGTCATTGGTTTGACTCGACCAGGGTTCGAACCCATGAATTAACGTTGATAGGTATTTGATAGGGGCAATATTTCCCATTTTCATCACCCCCATGATACTCGTTTTACCTCTCACCAAAAATGGGCACCGTTCTGCGATGGTTGACAGAGCAGCGCTTTTAAGTGCCTTGGCGATGTTTACATAAACCATAGATCTTGCTAGGACGTAAACCCCAATAACCAAATATGGGGCAGCACTATAAAGTCACCATGAGTGCGCATTGTCGCAAGCCGATACCCATCCTGATATGACCATAGATGTTCCTAGGACGTAAACCCATAACAATCAACCAACTTGCATATACCGCACTGGTTGGCTCAGTGTCAGGATAATGTGACTGAGTGGGAAATTGGGTCATGGTGCCAGCATCCTGGTCTCTCAGTGGAGCAGCACTATAAAGTCACATGGGTACGCACTATCGCAAGTCGGTACCCGTCCTGGAATGACCGTAGATTTTGCTAGGATGTAAAACAACCACAAAAGAAAACACACAGATTATCCTAAATTGATCTCAAGATAAGTGTCTGTCTATATTGTTGTAGCTTTGTTTAGGGTGCAGTAGTAATTGTCATTAGGTGTGGAAGATCAGTGCATCAGCACTGACATTGTTATTCAGAGGAATAAAACCATTTGAACAACAACAAACTATAGCAACAACTCAAAACCTTGCGTTATGCAACATTTAGCTGTGACCGGACGTGGTGGCCGAATGGGAAGAGCGCAGGCTTCCCGTGTGGAAGGTCGGAGGTTCAATTTCCGATTGAGTCAGACCAATGACTTACAACATTGATACTTGCTGCTTCCTAGTCTGGCGCTTGGCATTAATAGGATATGGCAAAGACTGGTTAGCTCGGTGTCTGGAGTAGGATCGTGCCAGTTGCCTGATTTCCCATTGGGGCAACACTATGAATAAAATCGCCATGAGTGCGGACTGTCACAAGTCGGTAACCCTCCTGATATGACCTGAGATGTTGCTCGGACATAAAACAACAATAAACACACAACACACACATTGGGGTGTTCTCTGTGGCAGAGTGGTTAGAGTGTCTGACTTTTTTTCTAGGTCGGACTCCTAATCTGAAGGTTGGTGGTTCGATTCCCCGTGCCTTCCCCCCTTCACCACTGCAAATTTGGATTTCCACCACTGTGTATAACTTTCAGCGTCATCAAAGGCCGGTTGCTCTCATACCATGTCTATGTGGTGTGGGAGGTTAAAAATCGCTTGGGTCGGTAAAAGTGTAGGTTCAGGATTTCTATCGACAAACTGTCTAATGGTGAAAACAAGTCTATTCAGACTTATCCATGACAGGCAGTATACATCTTCAAGAAAAAAAGCTGTTCACTGTGGTAGACGACACTATATCAGTATATGTTCTGTCTTGGGTAATAAACTGTTGGGGTTGCCTGCTATGTGACGGGGCCCCCAGGGAAGCTGGGGGGCCTGGGGGCCTGGGGGCCTGGGAGCCTGGGGGCTAATTGAGTGGTGGGAAGTGAGATCAAATCCAAAAATCGCTGATAGCGGGTGGTCACGTGTGTAATGCCAATTTCCATGGCAACGTGAACTTTCAACATGAATACGCAAATTGTATGGATCGTGTAATTACAAAGCAAGTGATGTATGATGGGCGGGGTCTTCAGTTCAATGTGTGCGGTTCGGCAAAGACTCCTGGTTAGATAGAAGCAGGTAATGGTGTATTTATTTGATAATGGGGAGGCGATGAAATAATTAGTCTACTTCAAAACAAAAGGAAAAGAAAAAGCCTTACAATTGCAGTCTAGAATGAAGGAACCAGTAAAACTATTTCCGAATGAAACTCGTTCGTTGGCTGTTGGAGTTTGATATCCTGGGAACATCTAAGGTCATAAAAATCAGGTTGACTGATCGATTTAACAATTGACATTTTAAATTCCTTGATATGTGTGCTGCAAATTGGTTACCAGAATTACCCTCACTTGGTTCCACGTTTGATAACATTTGGGCAAAGTTCCACTTTTAATTCAAAATTAATAAATTTGGGTATATTTAATCTTAAAAAATGATTATCTCCACAACAATAATATATATCAATCAATAAATAGTTCCGTCCTCTAGTCGAGGGTTGGATGCAATGGTTCTCCACTTGTCCCGATGTTGTGCTGTTCTGATAGACTGTGAATGATTTAATCCTCTCCACTGTGAAATATTTGTAAACCATGATGTTCTTGGTCTCCCTCTCCCTCTGCTGGCATTCACCTTCGCTTCCAACAATGTATGGTATATTGTACTCTGACGAATGATGTGGCCAAAATAAATAAGTTTCTTTGTCTGTATAGTGGCAAACAAGCATTTCTTATTTTTAATTTTTCTGAGAACTTCTTTGTTGGTGATCTTTGTCCATGATATTTTCATCATCCTTCGATAAGTCCACATCTCAAATGCTGCTAAACGTTTGTACATTTTCTTAGAGATTGTCCATGTCTCAGCCCCATACATTAGAGTAGACCACACATAACACTGAAGAATACGCTTCCTTGTATGTATTAATATCTTACTTGATGTTAACACTCTATACATTTTGGAGAATGTTGCTTGGGCTATCGGAAGAAAGGAAGAGAAGGATAACAATAGCCCGAATAATATATATAGCCTTCCTATTTTTGGAGTTGGGCTTGTAATTATAAAGTCTATTAGAGGGAATAACAATATTTCACGCTAATCATCTTTTTAAATTTCGATGCCGGTACCTATTCATATCATAATGGGTACCGACTTGTGACAGTACACTCTTATGGTGACTTTGTAGTCTTGCGCCACTGGGAGACAAGGCTGCCAGCACCATGAGCACCCACTCAGTCACCTTATCCTGGTGACCGAGCCAACCAGTCCGAATGAACCTTGGAATTGTTTAGTCTGATGAAAGCATCAACTTTTTCAATGCAAGACGCTTATTTAGATTTGAAGCTCCATGTACGCACTTAGACTTTGTTGTAGTAATTATTTGTTGGCATATTAAATCACTTTTAATAGAACCTGTTCCGGTTAAAGCCTATGGGGTGAGACAAATTGCCTGAGAGGTCAGTGCATACTACACTCGTCCCCCTGGAATTGTACGTCCTGTAATGCTTACAATTACATTCATACAAGCGATGCACATACATAGACAGGGTATGTTCAGCAACCATACAATGCATAGCTTGTCCAGGATCATGGTCATGGAAACCAGTGTAATGGGGGTGATGAAAATTGGAAATATTGCACTTAGAGCGGGACTCAAACCAACATCTCTTTGCATTGCGGGCCAGTGTGCGAACCATTACACCATATAGGCTCCCTGATGTCACCACACCACCCATGCCTACCTGGCTATGCTGCTCCTTGCCTGAGAGGTCAGTGCAGACTACTACATGAGTAATGTGCCACAAGGTCATGCTACCTTATCTGCGTCCATCCTCCGAACACATTTATACTGCCGTTGCTGGTTCATTGTAGTAATAGCCGCTCCTTTCTGCACTCACACCTACAAGGGTTGCATCCCAGTAAGGGCCGCTTCACACATGATGCCGGTGTAGTCAGTTCCAAACACTACCCCACAAAAACACTACTGTTTTCAACCGAGGTTCAAAACACTATGGTAGTGTTTTCAACCTAGTTGAAAGCAGGTTCAAAACACTACTGTGGTCATGCTGAAAACACTCTCCTTAAGTTCAAAACACTACCCTAAAGTTCAAAACACTACTCTAAATGTTTTTGTATAATTGCTGCATATTCTTTTTCATCTGTAGTAGGGTGAGGCAGTGTGTAGTAGGGTGAGGCAGTATGCAGTAAGGTGGGGCTGTATGCAGTGAGGTGGGGAAGAATGAAGTCTGGTGGGGTATTATGCAGTAGTGTGGGGAAGTATGCAGTAGGGTGGGGCAGTATATAATAAGGTGGGACAGTAGGGGTTGTTGTTATTGGTTGCTGTTTTACATCCTAGCAACATCTAAGGTCAGATCAGGACGAGTACCAACTTGTGACTGCACACTCATCATGACGTTATAGTGCTGCCCCACTGGGAAACCAGGCCGCCAGCACCAAGACCTGATATCCCACTCAGTCACATTATTCTGATGCTGAGCCAACCAGTCCTTGCCCTATCCTATTAATGCCGAGTGCCAAGCTATGATCTGTTAAATATCAATTTTAGAGTCATTGGTTTGACTCGACTGGGAGCCGAACTCCCGACCTTCCGCATGCGAGGTCCATGCTCTACCGATTAGGCCACAATCACTGCGGCCGGTGGGGCAGTAGGCAGTAAGGTGGGGAAGAATGCAGTAAGGTTGGGCAGTGTGCAGCGTATAACCTACTACTAATATGTGCTTCAAACGATGCGGCAGCATCATCGTATACTAATATGTGGTGCAGACACCACAGCACTATCAGCGTATACTACCAATACATGCTTCAAACACTGCAGCAGCATCAGCATATACTAATATGTGGTGCACACACCGCAGCACTATCAATGTATACTACCAATACATGCTTCAAACACCGGAGCACCATCAGTGTATCCTAATACATGGTGCACACACCGCAGTGCTATCAGTGCATTCTACTAATACATGCTTCAAACAGCACAGCACAATCAGTGTATATTAATATGTGGTGCACACACCACTGCGCTATCAGCATGTACTACTAATACGTGCTACAAATGACGCAGCACCATCAGGGTATAGTGTTATATGGTGCACACACCACAGCGCTATCAGCATATACTACCAATACATGCTTCAAACACTGTAGCACTATCAGCGTATACTAATAAGTGGTGCACACGCCGCAGCAGTATCAGTGTATACTACTAATAAATGCTTCAAACGCTGCAGCACCATCAGCGAATACTAATAGATGGTGCAAACGCCGCAGCGCTATCAGCGTATACTACTCATACGTGCTTCAAACTCCGCAGCATGGTCAGCGTGTCCTGATAGTGTTTTGAACTTGGGTAGTGTTTTGAACGTACTTAGGGGTAGTGTTTGGAACTTAACAGTAGTGTTTTGAACTTAGGTTTTGAACATAGGTTCAAAACACTAGTGTAGTGTTTTGAATGGGGTAGTGTTTTGAACGTCCTACACCGGCACTAATTAACACCGGCCCGGTGCATGTTCTCCGACCGGGGTTTCCCAGCCCAGCCCGCAATCTGACATCATTACAACATTTGCCTGACATCACCATATATAGTTGGTTGGGTGTTGGAGTTTTAGGTCATGGCAACATCTAAGGTGACATCATTATCAGGACCGGTACCGATTTGTGACAGGGTGTGCTTATGGTGGCTTCATAGTGCTGTCCCACTGGGAGACCAGGATGCCATCACCATGACCTTAGTCATATTATACTGACACCGAGCCAACCAGTCCTTGCCATATGCTAATATTGCTGATTGCCTGGCTAGGAAGTGACAAGTATGAATTTTGTAAGTCATTTGTTTAACCCGACCGGGATTTGAACTCTCAACCTTCCACACGGGAAGCCCACGCTCTACCGATAGGGTCGCCACCTCCAGTTTTGACTCAGAGCATATACTGTCTTCTGACAAATAAACTATTCGACCAATAAATAAATAAATAAATAAGTAAATAATCGCCAGCCATCCATGATCCTTCTCTCGCGTGAGTGTCATTATGGCGAAACTTGGCACATGTCTAAATTACCTGTTTTTGCTAGGAAAATGAGGGGACACTTTTTAAAAGATGGCTCTAATAATGTTGACCTTTTTATTGTTGCAGCAATTTGTCAAACGCCGCATGTCTAAATTACCTTTTTTGATAGGACAATGACATCACTTAAAAATTTGGTTGTTTTTTGGGTGTTTTTTTTTGCGGCAACTTGTCAAACACCACATATCTAAATGACCTGTGTTTGCTAGGAAAATGAGGGGTTACTTGAAAAAGATTGGCTGGAATAATTTAGGATTTTGTTGTTGTTGTAGTGATTTGTCAAACACCGTCCCTGTCCCCCACATGCTACACCCCTTCAATACACACTTGTCACTCACTACATGGGTGGTCCTAGATAAAGGATTCACCCTGGACTCCCAATACACGGGTGAATACCAACCCTATACAAAAGCTGTCCAAAAAGCGGGGAAATGAAATGAGAGCCTAATTTCAGAATAGAAGAAGCAACATTTATTCTTTATATATGGTTTCATATTTCCCCGCTACCTTTGAGTTGAAAAATGTAATAAAACATCAGTTTAATAGACTTTAAAAGTGAAATCGATGGTGTTCTATGGCCGCCATCATGTCTTTTTGCATTCTCTCCCATTTCACCAACTCTGGGCCGATATAAGTACCCATTTGACTGGAGCCAGGCATTCTACTTCCTGTTCCATATTAAAGCTATCTTCACCCGTATTTATGCTATGTTGTTGTTCACCCGTGTACTGCAAGTATGGGGTGGTGAATCATTTATCTAGGGTGGTCCGTACTATGCCCATCATACACTAACCGGCACTTCCGGTTGAACCCTCGGTGAGCGATGATCGGGAACCTGGTTAACATGCAAGTCCCAATCAGTGGCAGATAATGTGACTGAGTGGGATATCCGGTCATGGTGCTGGCAGCCTGGTCTCTCAGGGGGGCAGCACTATAAAGTTGCAATGAGTGTGCACTGTCACAAGTCGGCTTTTTGTAAGTTAATATACAGACTGAGTTATTGCGTACTGCTCAGTGATGTATCACATCATTATGGTTAACTGATTTATTGTATCATAATTTCACTGATTTATTGCATTATTGCTTCAGTGATTTATTGTATCAATATGGTTCACTGCTTTATAGCAGAGCGGAAGGTAGCACAATCAGTAGCGTGTCCACCTGGGAAGGTGCCGATCATCCTATCGATCCTGCTGTGTGGACACATTTACAGTTTGGGTTATTTTCCATTCCAACCAGTGGTCCACAACTGGTTCATCAAATGCTGTGGTATGTGCTGTCCTGCCTGTGGGAAAGTGCATCTAGAGGAACCCTTGCTGCTTATTGGAACCAGTAGACTATGTGGCAGAAGCCGCTTTCCTCCAAAGAAAGCTGCGAGAATGACCATATGGTTTATGTCCAATAGCCGATGAGACAAAAATCAATGTGCTCTAGTGGTGTTGTTAAATAAAACAAGATTTACTTTTTTTGCTTTAAGCGTTGCATGTTTGCTAGATTTTTATGTAATTTTATGTCCCACTGATTTATTGCAAGCTACTTCAGTGATTTATTCCATCCTTATATTTCGCTGAACTCACATGTACATATTCCATCACTCTTGTCAATTATTACCACATGCTTGTGTAAATGGTTGTCATTGGTCACAGTCAGACAACAACTACCGCTGACAAATACCCTACATTCAGATAAATAAATCATATCACACACACAAATTTTTAAAAACAAAAGAGTATCAACCCTCCAGCTAAATATGTGCGTTCAGTGTGTGCTCGTAAAAAGCAATCCAAAATAGCCATGAACGTACATACATCCCAGTCCCCAATACAGCCACACACAAATACATCACCAAACCAGAGGTATGCGGTCGATTATGTTAAGTTAATATAAGTTATTGCTTAAATACAACATTTACAAGGATCATCATTCTCGGCAGTGATGTGGGAGTGGTTTTACCACAAAGTAAGCAATTTAATTTGTCCTAGGTTTTTGTTGTTGTTGCGTAATGATATAAATAATGTGCCATATAACATGTCTTGCTAGTACTATTTACGATGCAGTTTCTATATATCGCTTTAATTGATACTAATTGCCCGTACTCTGAATACCTTTGATTTGTTTGACATATATATAATTCCCGGACGCAAATGACAGAGTAGAGCGTCCGTAGTTAGAATTGGTGGCCGTGGTGGCGCCACTGGTCACGTGGAGTGGGGGATGCATCGCACGAAATGCCTGTATATCACAGTAGTGA